>JAPMNP010684356.1:0-23082 GCA_029874935.1 Atherina boyeri | reverse complement strand
AAGGCAGCAGTAGCCATCCATGTACACGGTTTACATGTTTACCTGGACATGCAGAGACAATGTCACCATGCAGAATTTTCATCTCTTGATTGCCTTTTTTATTCAGTTTTTTGGTCACTTTATGTTTCATTCTATTTGTTCCACATGTGTTTGTGATTGTTCTGTTATATGAAATTTTGCTCATATTGTTTTGCTTTGTGGACATTTTAAATCCTTTTATTGTAATATTGCATACTAGTTTTATATAATGTTGTTTTTTACCTTCTCTTTGTGACTATTTCTATTCACATTAGTACCATCTGTAGTTTAAAATGTCTTTATATCCATCTTAAGGTAAATTGATATTACAGTTTGATGATTAACTTTGCTAATTTTTTGGTGTCGGTTCCCATTCTATTTCTCTTTGTGATAATGCTGCTTGCCCTTATCGCTCTTTTTGTTCCATTTTGCCTTCCTGCAGATATTTTCAAAGTCTTTATCTATATCTATATCTACGGTTTATTTAATTCTGGTTGTGTATTTGTTGTGTGATACATTTCTTGGATAGCTGCTCCCTAACTTTTCAGGCCCCCCGACCTTAGATCAATAAGCATTTTCCGGGATCCCTTTATCACTCAACAGTAATGTAACAATCCCAGAAATATGATGTACACTAGATTACAACTAATCATATTATTTTGTACAGCTTTTGTTGTCATTGTTCTTCACCCTCAGTCTTTATCTTTTCCACTAGGTGTCCCTCCCGTCACATATATGCAGCCTTTGTGCTATAATGACATCCACCTCAAAATACTTCACAGCATACTTCTAATGAACCACACACTGTATTGTCTGCAATGTCACGCAACAGAGATAATTTATTCCATAAATAGTTGATGGAAAGGGAAACCAGGTGTGAGCCTGGGCCATCTCTGTAATCATCACATCACAAACAAGTTGCAGATTAAAACAAACAAAAATAACAACAGGACAGCCTCCATGGTCCACTGAAGAGTGTAGTTGCAGCCAAAAAGAACCACAGACGTGACTCACACAAGACATCAGGAATAAAATTGGACTTCCAGTTCCCAGCCATCCCAACCAAAAACCACAATGCCTTTATAATCCTATAGGGCTCAACCTTGAGTTCTGACTCACTCACGAACTTCATAGCACATCATTGTTGTTTTGGGATGTCTCCTTATACTTTACTTTAAGCCCACAAAAAATAGATTTATTTTTTTCTGGGCTCTTTTAAAAAAATGGAATGGTTATTAATGAATCTTTCATGCAAAAGAAGAAACCATTGCATTGTGATTATCCACCTTAGTTCTTAAACACTAGTAATAAATCCATCATTACTCACAGACTTCACTAGAATTATCAGGTAGTGCCAAAGGAAGTTAAGTTATTATCTAAAGTAGCCTAAATAAGTGGCCTAGATGAAAATTTACAATTCAATTTATTTAAAAAAATTGGTGTTTTTTTTTTTTTGGTTTCTGATGGTTTCACCATGGCCTCATTCTTAGATGCTGAACAGTTAAGCTTAAAGAGGGATCCGATAGCTCACAACAAAAGGGTCATGCCACCCGCTGGAGGGGGGTCCAATCCAAAAGACTAGAACCACTGGACTAAAACATCAAACTGAAGCCTGAATGGTTAAAACTGACCCGCTGTGAGGAGCCAAAATGCTGTTCACACTGCGACTTTTGTTTTGCAACTGTAATCACATTTCCAACGCTCTGACTTGTGATGCATTTGGCTGAAAAAAAACAACCCAAAAACCCAATAATAATTATTATTTTCTTGTTTTTTTGTTCTTTTTTTGTGGATGGGGGTTGTGTCTACCGCTGCCCTGTGAGACCACCTCCCCTCCACATCCCCATGCATACCCCTCTTTGTCTCTCACTTCGTTTCCTGCGCGAAGCGGCGATCCTCCCCCCTTCCTGCTGTAAACACACCCATTGATTTCAGTGGGAGCGCAAGCGAGGAGGATCGACACACAGAAGCAGAGAGCAGCCGAGGAGGAGAAACACCTCCAATCAGCCCGTCACATCAAAGCTCTCCTATTTACCCCACTCTTCACAAGTACATACATCCAACCTTGGGGAGTTTGCAACATATCGTGGAGGAAAACCGCCTCATCCCGACCGAGCGTCTGCCTGCATTTCGGGAATAACCAAGGAGTTCCACTCCCCGGGGCGCAAGGCTTGCATCGTGGCTCTTTCAGAAGTGGCATGTCCGAGGGATACTGCGGGCACAGTTGAACTCCTGCTTTCACCCAAAGAGGTAAAATGATTATTAATTTGCTTTCCTGTGAGACATTATAGCCAATGAATTGAGATTTATATTGGAACAACGGCTGCGCCCCCTAATCTCCTGGTGATGGAAAACTCCGGGCTGTAGCACAGAAAGCGCAACAGCGAGCTAATGGAAGCGAAATGTAGACATCCACTTATTGTTTTCTTGCTTGTTTGTACATTGATAATAGCAGAGCTGGCCTCTCAATCACACCTCGGTTCCTTCTGCATTTTTCTCTTCATGCATGTTCAAGATGTTTCTCATAAAATCCGACATCAGGTGTAACACCGTCCCCTCGCTATCATTATGGACGTTTGCTCTAATTTAAAGCCAGTTGGATGTGTTGAGCAGCTGGTTTGAGGCTATAAATTAGATTCTGTTCAGGATTAAGATTGATGTAAGCGTGAAAATCGATCTGCTGCTCTGAAAATCTTTGTTTTGCATCTTGCACGGCAGATGTACAGAACTAAGTCCACATAAGCCCGGTGTTTACTTTTGAAGTTGTCTCCCTCCCATCCCTCTTCCTGTGTCCATGGATGACTGTGAACACCTGGCAATGATTTTAAACAGACTGCAGCCAGCAGCCAGGCCTCGGATCGAGTCCAGAAGCTGCATGTGCATGCCTTTTAGGACTGTAGGCTTGTGCGTGTGGCATGTAGTTTGAGCTTTCTGGCTGTGTGTCGGTGGATTTGGTTTCTTTGAAGGGATGAGGGCATCTTTCAGAGCCAGAACACACACTCACATTGCTGGCACTTAGTGCCACTGCACTGACTCTGGTGGCCTTTATTTGGAAGATACATTCGGAAGTGAGTCTGAACAACTTGAGTACCAATTGTTAATTGTTAATTAATGGTGGCTGCAATATTCGTTTAATTTCTTATATCATTACTGTCAAATGTAAAAAGTGATTATGGGTCAAAATGCACATAGCAAATCATCAATTTTCCAACTGGTGCCTTCAAAATGCTTATTTTGGCTTAAAAAACAGTCCAAACTCTTCAGGTACTAAGGTTTGCCACAAAGACAGCACCAAATTCTCACATTTTAGGGACTGCGGAGTATTCAGTCTCCATCAGATTTTGTAAAAGGTCATTTTCTGCCTCTTCTAGAAAATATTGTCACAAAGTCTTAAAGTGATCAAATACATATAGAAAAACTGGGATGAAACTGAAAAGAAATAAGCCGTTGGTTTCATTGCCTCCGTTAACTAACATGAAATAGTCATGGATGATGCACCTGACAAAAGACATTTGTTCTCTTTTTTTTAAAAAGAAATACAACTAACACCCTGGTAGATCTTAAAATGTGTCATGTTAATCCTGACTTTTAACCATTTTTTTCCTTCTTGTTTCAAGAGTAGCTTACTAGAAAGTGTTTATATTTTTTGTTTCACATTTGACCCTAATTGTTCATGAGCCATCGGGAATTTCACAGAGGCTTGTCAGACACAAGATGTTTAAATGCTCATGACATGCCACAAAAAATAACTTGTGTTTATCTAATCCATGCAGATATTAACCCTTTTTACATTGCACATATAGGCTTATCATAAATCAGCATTAAACTACACAAGATGAGTTTTGAAGCCTAAATAGGAATCCAGGTGTCATTGTTTGATCTGCAAACAATGACATGAATGTTAAACTTCCCTGCATTCACTGTATGTATAAATGTATGTATGAGTGAGTGTATTCATCTGATCAAATGTGCAACTTTTATTTCATGATTATGCCACAATAATTGTGTGGGACAGGATATCTTTTTAAATGGGTGGTGTTGGTAAGATTAAATGTATTCATTTTGAAATTCTTTACTAGAGCTGCTATTTGGTTGTCAGACAGGAATGTTGGCATTTCTCACTACAAGGCCGTGTCTTGCTTTGCCATTATCAAGATAAGATAATGTTAAGGCATGACAAGGTCATTTTACAAAGGAAATTATTTTACCGTGGAAGTTAGAACACAGACACAGAAAACACAGATAGTTTGGTCAAAGGTCCACGACGGTGACATTTAGCTTTTATCATTGTTTCTGTTATGTGCCATTACCAGAGTAGAATTTTTTTTTTCTGTTTCTTTTTCTTCTCTTTTTTTTTCCTTTTATGTATGATCACTATCTATCCTTTGCATGGACACATGGATACATACCTCATAGTCCACATAGTCTGAGGGCCTTAGATTCGAGCCTTGGAATATGATACATATACCAGAGAGAGACACAGAATGAATGTCAATATTGAGCCCCTCAGAGATGTGTAAACCAACCAAAATCCGACACATAACAACCATGAAGATGTAAAATGACCATAGAGAGATGCACAATGGGGCCAAAGGCATGAAAAAATGATCAATATAATACAACGCAGCAAAAAAGAGAAGCAAAAAGAACTAACAGAATAACAGATATTTTTAGTGGCATCCCAAAACAACCGAAGAGGAACATAAAAAGAACCAAAATGAGTTACAAAATGACGAATGTAGGACAAAAGCAACCACAATGAGATACATAATGACTGAAAAGAAAAACAAAATAATGAACATGAGGCACATAATAACCACAAAGTGACCTAAATGACCACAAAGTGACACAGAAGGGCTGCAGTTACATGCAAAACAACAAGACCGAGAGACAAAATGACCAAAATAAAAAATAAAACCCCTGCAATTAAGATCCCCAAAATGATGATAGTCTTCAGTAGAATGACTCAGGAGCCTTTTACATATTTGTGCACCTTAGCCCATTGGTTTAGAATCTGTCCATTCATCCACAGCCACATTTCCTTTATTGCTTTTTTGTTTGTTTTTTACTGTATAATGATCAGCTGAGTTCCTATTGTTCTTGTTTTTAAGCTAACCAGCTTCTGCGCTTAAGAGACCTGAACTACCGTGGGTCATATTTATTAACATGCTCATTGTTAGCATATGCAAAACCTCTCCAATTAAGTTCCAGACTTATTAGGATCACTTATTCAAATCAAGCCACTTACAACTTCCAATTAGAAAACCAGAGCTGCAGTGTGTGCATGTGTGTGTAGGAGGTGACAAGTGCAGGTGAGAGACTATGTGAGGATATTCTCATTATAGCTGAAGCCAGGAGATGACAAGCTACCAGTTTTGCAGCTGCTGGAATGCAATAAATCCTGTTGAATCAACACTGCCGTTGGTTTTGTGTTTCATTAACTTTGCTGTTAGCCACCAATGTAATGTTATTAATTCTTAAGACATGAGTTTATAGTGTTCAGGTACTGGATACAGACACAGATGATTAAAGAAAAGATGTAAAAATGTTGCAAATGGTGATATGAAAAGTAAGAATCACATCAGAACATTAAGGATTGCACTTTTGTGCATCATGAACATCAAACAACACCTTCATAGTGATTCATTGAGTATTCGCTGAGACGTGAAACTAAAGGTGTGAGTGATGCTGCTCATTAAAAATTCCCATTTCTCTTACATTAGTACCTGCGGGGTTAAAGCTTGATTTTCTATTCATAAGACTGCATTCCGGGGATTCTGGAGGAGATGATGCAACTTATGGAAAATGGAAACTTTCCTCTCTGTAGTTTTGGTTGTGGAAGAATCATTTATGACACCTGGGGACTTTTGAACTCTCTCTCTCTCTGCCTGTCTGTCTTAAATTAGAAATCTGTCAGTCTTGAATATCAAATGCTCTCTGCCTGTAGTTTTGTAAAACATTTTCCCTCCATCAGAGCTGAATTCTCTCATTTATGACGGATTATATTTATGAGAGACAGAGTATTAAAATCATCAAAGCGTCTCTCAAAATAAAAATATAGACATGAGAGCAAAATAGAAATATAATCATGCTGAGCTTTTAGTCAAATAAGTATAAACAGCAAACCGTGAGGCATCTCCCAGAATCCCACAGTGCAAAACACAAGACAGTCAACACTTGCTTGTACAGGGAAATAGAATAGAAAATGCTCATGTTTTAAAGAAAAATCATCTCATTCAGATTGTCCATTGCAAATATTTCAGGTAAACACATTACTGGAAGGTAGAGGAGGAAATATGTCATGCAGCTCAAGTGTTTTGAAAAGGTTTTATGGATGTTTTCAAAACCCTTTTGCCTTCAATCCTTGGAATCTTTGGAATTCACGGTAACGGGCAGGTTGTGAACTGACAACATTTTGCAGCTGTTTACCGTCAATAAGGAAACTGCAACCACTTCAAGCATGTTTTGATACTTTTAAAGAAAGGCATACTGTACAGGCCAGTGGGTTTAGCCCTAAGTTAGAGCAATCTTCTATCTATCAAATTAGACTCAATTAACTGGGACACCTTTAAAACCCAGAAGCAGGGCAAGATTGAGAAAGTCTGTCAAAAGAATGTGTGGGTTTACAAGGTCACACAGGGACTCAGTACTTCTGTAAATAGAGCACAGGAGGCATTTGACGTGTTTAGAAAATTGGGTGGAATGAAAGTAAGCTCTGAGCGAGGACAGTGAAGATCGGAGCACGATTTTCTGGAAGGGGAGTGGAGTAAATTGTGCGCATTTCTGAGAGGCTTAAACAAAGTCCTTCAGTCTCTTTCCTCTTTTCAAAAAGGTTCACTGCAAAGGGGGTGCTTATTTTTAAATCAGGATAGAAGGACAGGAGTTATCACTGATCGGAGCCCAAGGTGGAAAGTCTTCTGCAAGAAGACAGTTGTTATCTGTTTGACCCTCATAAACCAAAGATGTGTTCTGTTTTATTGTTTGTATTCGCTAGGCATCTTTAATTTATTTCTCCTTTGGAGGATTGTAATCCCTTCTTCTGAAACAACAATGTTGTTCATCATTTTATGGATGTGGGCTTTGAATCATTCAGCACTTCTGCATCAACATCAGAGTTTACATGTGGAGCAGCCACTGCTTAGAATACATTTGTTAGGTAAATTAGACCTACTTATCAGCTGATTAATCTTCATTAATTCATGTCTAACCATGCAGCAAACAATCTCATCTTGATCAAGCCTGATTTTCAGCTACTACAAAAATTAAAGATATATTTAAAAGGGGGAGATAAAAGTGATATTCATAACTTGGTAATAGAAGCTAAATAATGTTTTTGAGCTCATGTATAATGGACTTGAAGATTGAAATGCAGTAAAAAGAGATTTTCATTTTGTTCTCCATTTCAGGATTCAATGAAAATGTCCGTGTGCGTCCATGAGAACCGAAAATCCAGAGCCAGCACCGGCTCCATGAACATCTACCTTTTCCACAAGTCCTCCTACGCTGACAGCGTCCTCATGCACCTCAACTCGCTGCGGCAGCAAAGGCTTTTCACAGATGTCCTGCTTCATGCTGGCAGCCGCTCTTTTCCCTGCCATCGTGCCGTTCTGGCCGCCTGCAGCCGCTACTTCGAGGCCATGTTCAGCGGAGGGTTGAGGGAGAGCCAGGCAAGTGAGGTCAACTTCAGAGACTCAATCCATCCGGAGGTTCTGGAGCTGCTGCTGGATTACGCATACTCGTCACGCGTGGTTATCAATGAGGAGAATGCAGAGTCACTGCTGGAGGCCGGGGACATGCTGGAGTTTCAGGACATTCGTGATGCATGTGCTGAATTTCTTGAGAGAAACCTTCACCCGTCCAACTGTCTTGGCATGCTGTTGCTGTCTGATGCCCACCAGTGTACCAAGCTGTCAGAGCTCTCCTGGGGCATGTGTCTAAGCAACTTCCCTGCTATTTGCAAGACAGAGGACTTCCTCCAACTACCCAAAGACATGGTAGTGCAGCTTTTGTCACACGAGGAACTAGAGACAGAAGATGAAAGACTGGTTTATGACGCTGCCCTTAACTGGATCAACTATGACCTGGAAAGGAGGCACTGCCATCTTCCAGAGCTCCTGAGAACGGTCCGCCTTGCCCTGCTGCCTGCCATCTTTTTAATGGAGAACGTCTCAACAGAAGAGCTTATCAACGCCCAGGCAAAGAGCAAGGAACTGGTAGATGAAGCTATCCGCTGTAAGCTGAAGATCCTGCAAAATGATGGCGTTGTCAACAGCCCTTGTGCTAGACCAAGAAAAACTAGCCATGCCCTCTTTCTTCTGGGTGGGCAGACCTTCATGTGTGATAAGTTGTACTTGGTGGACCAGAAGGCCAAAGAAATCATCCCGAAAGCGGACATCCCCAGCCCCAGGAAGGAGTTCAGCGCCTGTGCCATTGGCTGCAAGGTGTACATCACTGGTGGGAGAGGATCTGAAAACGGCGTGTCCAAAGATGTATGGGTCTACGACACTGTCCAAGAAGAATGGTCGAAGGCGGCGCCCATGCTCATCGCCAGGTTTGGTCATGGCTCTGCGGAGCTGAAGCACTGCCTCTATGTCGTAGGAGGACACACTGCAGCGACTGGTTGCCTCCCAGCTTCTCCATCTGTGTCACTTAAACAGGTCGAACAGTTCGACCCAGTGGCAAACAAGTGGACCATGGTGGCTCCTTTGAGGGAGGGTGTGAGCAATGCCGCAGTCGTCAGCGTCAAGCTCAAGCTGTTTGCCTTTGGAGGAACCAGCGTCACCCATGACAAACTGCCCAAAGTGCAATGCTACGATCCGCAAGAGAACAGATGGACTGTGCCAGCATCCTGCCCGCAACCATGGCGATACACAGCTGCCGCCGTGTTGGGAAACCAGATTTTTGTTATGGGTGGAGATACAGAATTCTCAGCATGCTCAGCTTACAAGTTCAGCAGCGAGAACTACCAGTGGACTAAAGTGGGTGATGTGACGGCCAAGCGGATGAGCTGCCAGGCCGTGGCATCAGGAAACAAACTGTATGTGGTTGGTGGGTACTTTGGTACCCAGCGGTGTAAAACTCTGGACTGCTACGACCCTACACTTGATGCATGGAACAGCATCACTACTGTGCCATACTCGCTCATTCCTACAGCTTTCGTCAGCACCTGGAAACACCTACCGGCTTGAATCCCAAATTGTCTTCTTGCACCCTCCCCATTAGGTAAGCTAAACCTCTTATTTCTCTAAAACTTCTTTATAACCAATTAAGATGTTGTATTGAGCCAGTTCTGCTGAAAATTCTTAGAACTCGGTTTTGATTTTGATAAAGAGATCTAGTTTTGATCATGACCATTGCAATTAATTGAAAAAGGATGTCACTGTTTTCCTTTGCAACAATGTAGAATAAATGTCATCAAGGCTCTCTCTTCATGGTTTAATTTGAGAGAGAATCAATTAAAGGTAGGGTCCAGCTTTCTGGAACAACAGCTTGAACAAGCTTAATTTTGAAACATACAATTCAGAAGCCCGAACCCCTTTCTTCAGGGGTTTGGGCTTCTTTAACTTTATCTATTGGTATAAATCTTCCAAGCACTTATTTGTGGTTGAAGTATACAAGTCTTAAAACCTTGATATGATTAACTTAACAAGAAGTGGTTAAACAAAAAATTCTAACTAGTTAGATTTTCTTTTTTGTCTATTCTTTCTGCCAAGAGGGTTGTACCCTTTATTTTTCACATTTGACACATTGTTGTGTCTCTTAATGTTCACAATATAAGATATTGGTTTGAAAGGTGGTGTCATCTCACTAGAAGGAAAGAAGATCTAAAGGAGGGAGGGTAGACCTGTAGGGAGGCATCGATGCGGGTTTGTGTGCGTTAGCTAAGTGAGTTATGTGGCTGTGGGGATGGGCCGAAGGACAGGGAGGGTAATTGAAAGAGAATAGGATACTTTTATGGCTCGTGTGGGTGTGGGGGGGATCTCTGAGAGGGAAAAGGGGTCTGCCAATTAGACAAGCCGCACACCAGCAGGCTGCAACACCCCGTCGAGGCTAATCCACTCTCAGTCGCCTGCCTTTGATGAGGTTATGGTCTTTACGCTGGGTAAGAGGGAGGTAGCCTGCGACTCACACAGTGTCGGAAGCCATTCATCATCAGTTACAAGAAAAAGGTGAGTGAGAGAAGTGCCGGCGGTAGGAGTGAGGGGGGACAGCTATAGAGCTGGGCGGCATGAGCTCCACAACCTATTCACACTCGCGTCGTCCTTCATAGTAGTGGTCTCGCTCTGAAGATTTACTGGTTTTCAACTCAACGGTCTCTTCTGCTTCCATCCATTTCCCAATGCCATCATTGTAACCCTGCTCTCCTGTTCTGATTATGAACGGAGCAGACGTATGTGGAGCATGGGTAGTCAGCTGGCAAACCTGATCTTTCTGCTCACTGCAGGGTCACAATCATATCAAATCACACAATCCCCACACAGACACTCCCATACATAGCTGGGCAGGCAGTACTTCTAGATTCTCTGTTTCTTTTTTTAATGGCTGGCAGCTCTCCATTCCTGGAAATAAAAAGGAGAGAAGAAGAGTGACTTCTCAGCTATCCAGCTCTGCAAATCTTCCTTTTGATAATGCTAGGAGACGGCTCAGAGCAGCTTCACTGCTGCTACACTATGATGTTCCTTCTCTTTAACAGGATGAAATATTTTTTAAGAGTTATTTTTCCTTTTCTTTTCAGTGAGTCATCTATGAAAGGGAGAATCTAGACTTAAGTTTTGAACTATCTCTGAGCCAAGGCAACACAGTGCTCAGTGAAGTAAATAATCCTGCCACTAATTTAATACAGAATTTGTTTTTTGTGCGCCTGCCTGTCATGGCAACTGACAGTCCACTCACTGAACGTGGTGAATAGACTAAATGTGGAGGACTGGGAAAGAAGGCTGACTGTTACGGAATGAAAGGGAAAGGAAGTTTGCAAGACCTCACAGAAGGAGATTGTAGCTGTGAGAAAAAAAGAAGGTCTCTCAGTTTTTCCCAGGGGAACAAGTCTAACTTGTGTGAGATTTTCTCCTCTTTAGAGTTTTTCTTTTTGTATCTTGGGAAGCTTTTAGCAGGAACAAATGGCACTCACAAAATCAAGTAAGATTATAATGTGGATGAACAGTGTTTAGGTTGATCGTGGTCATGTTTTTTCAGGATTGCTGTCGTTGATGTTATGGATCTGATGACTAATCAAATAAAGTCTTTCATTATTATGGACTTACTCATTTAACTAAAATAAAACTTTATGACCAGGAAAATATCAGTTTTACAGCATACCACAATTGGGTTGCAGGAATAAAACAAACTAAATCAAAAAGAAATAAAAAAGAAAGAAATGAATGAAAAGCTGGAAAGAAGGGGTGTTGCGTTTCAAAAATAATGTTTTCCAAAAGTGTTTAAAAAACATCTAATAAGATTAAATTGAATTAGATTAAACTGGATTAAATTGAATTTTATTTGATTTCATTGATTAATTTTTGGTTTCAAAATTCATGGCTCTCCTCCTTTGACTGGCGCCTTATATTGTCTGTGTTTCTGAAAGTATAAGGGAATCTGACTAAATGCTTCGAAACAAGCTTATACACCAGCCTCACCGGGTATCCCGTTCTCACTGCAGTGATAAAAAGGTTTTGGGGTTTGTTCGGCATGCACAGTGTTTTGGGAATAAGTTGACATTTTAGGGAGCATGCGTCGTAAACTTGACTGATCTGACTTTAGCATTAATATAAAGCCTTCATCAACCACCAATAAGCTTAGCTTCAATTCCAGGAAGTCCCCATTCCTGACTAACATTTTGTGCTTTAAGTTATGAGCTACAAAGTTGCTGATTGGTGGATTGTCTTAGTCTTAGACAATGAGGGGAATTATAACATGAGTTACCTTAATTGTAGAGAAAAGCATTTTTCTAAATGCAAACATGAACCCGCTTGAACCCGGAGACTTCCCATCTTTCTACATTTTAAGTAAAATCCAAACAAGTGACAACCGTAACATCTTGGCAAATCCAGGTTTCAGTTTACAAATAGCTCTCCAGGCTTTATTCATGCATTCTTCATCACATGCATGTCCTCCGGCAGCAGCACTGTGAGAAAACCCCAGTCAGAGATAGATAACGATATTACACTCGCATTAGACACATAGAGAGGCCACCGAGCCTGTAACCGCCTGTGCTGTACAGATAGGCACATATTAACTATATACAGTACTTTAAAAATGGAAAGGTCAGAATGAAACTCTGAGTGTAAAATGCACTCAGATGTGAAAAGTGTAGCAGGCCAAGGGGGAGATAAGAAGCTGGATGAAGGCCAGGCCACTCTGAGGAAGCAGTTGGTGGATTTGCCAAATCTATTAGTCTGGCAAGAGATAAAGGCTGGACACATTAGTAAGACCTGTGTACTGCAATGTTATGTATTAACCCTGCAACGAAACACTTCCTAGGTGAGTTTTATGATGCTGAATTGAAGTGCAATCTGTGTGTAGATCATGGTGATTTGAAATAAATCAATCCAGTGCAAGATGTAGTATTTTAACAGAAATTCTGGTCTCTGTTGCAGAAATTGGAATATAGAGATATAACCCTGTAAATTGGAATTTTTCTTTAATCCACCTCAGCTCTTTAACCCTATAAAGCCAAACGTATCATATTTGATACATACAGTTTCTGAAAGCTTTTGCATCTACAACCTTTTACATCACTTTATGGTAAAAACTTTGTTCAAAACCTGATTGTTCACGATCTGATATACCTGATACCAGGGGGCAGAGGCCTACAAATCAATAATTTTGAGCTTATTACACACTAATAAATGGTGAATATTCAAGAATTATTTTTGTAATTTTTTTTCATATTTTGTTAAAGGACCAAATGACTTTAGAATAAAAGTTGGGTCCTGCTTTAAAGGGTTAAAGCCACAAAAACACAGCAGAAGCTAACATTCTGAGAAGGTTTTAAGGTGATCCAGAAGCTTTGAATTAAATATTCTCTCTTCAGTGAATATTATTTTCTACTTTTCGACTCTTCTCCCTTTTGAATTATTAATAAGTCACCTTTCAACTTGTTTGGTTTTACCATTAGGTATCACTATACATCTCATCATCCTGTTTAACAAGTCATTCTTCTCTCCTCAGATTACCCTGTTTTGCATCATCTACCGGTCTCCCAACTGTGAAGAAGCGCACATTCTCTTCCTCTAAAAAGAGAGATGTACAGACCCCTGCATTCATTTCGATGTTGCAAAGACACAGAAGTGGAGACGCTAACAGCTGGACGGTCCCTGAGAAGGATGCCGAGACGTATACAGTACGACGGATTGCGCAAACAAACCAAACAAACTGCTGCTTGTTCCACGAGGCACAAACTGAGAACTTGCGTGCACCTTGTGCTTTCATGCCGCCATAGGAGTGCTGCAAACATATCATAAAACCTGCATTTCTCCCCATGTTGTCACAAAAGGCTTGTGAGATTCTGTGTTGATGTTTTTTCTCTATGACATAAAAAAAAAGAACAAAAAATATAGCATGATGGATGTTCTGTTCAGACGGAANGGGGGGGGGCAGCGATAGGTGTGCTGAAGAAGAAAAATCAACTCAGTCTGACTGAATATATATGATTTATGAAAGGCACAATGAAGGAGCGAATCTCCCCTTCTATCCTCTAATAAGCTCCTCTGTTTGTATCCTCTTTTATTATTTCCAAGCTTGT
The DNA here is from genome assembly GCA_029874935.1 of Atherina boyeri. Classification (NCBI taxonomy): domain Eukaryota; kingdom Metazoa; phylum Chordata; class Actinopteri; order Atheriniformes; family Atherinidae; genus Atherina; species Atherina boyeri. Next base: position 9,323 of record JAPMNP010684356.1, on the reverse strand, counting down.
GTTTCTAACAGCTTTGACACAAAAACAAAGCCTTTGAGTGTTCCCTTTGTTTAAGGCTTTGGCAGTTGGTTGTCACTGCCACTCACGAGGTGTTGATGAGCAACACCAGCTGAGGTTGAAGACGATGGAGGGGATCTGAGCATGGCCAGGGGGCTCGAGGTGCCTCCAGGTCATGGCCTTACACGTTTGCTGTCTTTTGGCTGTGTGTCAACACCCTCCGGGGCAGTATTCAGTGTTTGGAGGCACTGCTTCAGAAGTAACGCTGTCACGTTGAGCTGTACGCTTAATGCTGTAAAAGCCTGGCTGCGCTTCTTTTTCTTCTGATAAAAGTAGTGGCTCCCTTGCTGAGTCAAAGCTAAACTCCCTTTTTTTTTTAGAGCATGTCCATTCATAGTGATTCAGTAAAACTGGCATGAACTCTTCATAAATCTTGTCACCTTAACACAAAACTGAGGATTTATCAGTTTCTTCTTAAACTTGCTGCAATGTAGTCTTAATTTATATTGCAATGACAACTCTGTTATGTTAATATGTTTAATCCTATTTATTTCTTCTCTGCCTGCATTCATATGTGAATGTGCGTTGAGTTACTGTATGTCATGCATGGTCAGGTGTTGTGTTTTATTTGGTCTCAGTGGGGCTGCATTTTGCACAGTTGATACTTTCGTAGGAGGAACTTGTTCTTGAGAAAATACTTCCAGGGTTTTCAGTTATTTCAGTGTCTGGAAAAGAAAGAATGACTCACATTACTGTTGACATGAAGCAGTCATTACTAAGAACATGTGGTTCTCACCCAGAAAATGGTATTGAAACTTCAAACCTAGTTCCAAAAAAATGCTGCACATGAGCACAACCTGTACTGATGAACCAATTATAAAGACTGCTACAATGGCACAGTGTGTGACCCATTAACTTCTGGGGACATGGCAGAGCAACCCTGACATGGTTAAGAATGCTACAGTCTTTGCAGCTGTCCCAAGGACAGCTGGAGGACTGTCACATGTGCCAACTTGGCTCCTCTGAGTGTTAACCCATAGTCCTCTTAACCTTTTGGTTTGAGGAGGAGTTCTATCCAGAAAGCTGTGCATTGTTAAGGGCAGACACCGCAGTGCTTTTTCACCATAGTGTTATTAATGCACATAGAAAAAAAAAGACAAAAAAATCATCATTGCAAGTTCCTGTAGACCAAAAAAACAACAAATGTCTTAAAATACTTGGTAACTTTAATCAGTGTTTATGTCTGTGTGTCTGTCTAGGTGACCTGAGCATTGACATGTTACAACTGAGTATCAATCGAAATTTCATTGTAATGGTAATGTCTTGGTGAAATATGTATATTTTGTTTCCGTTGCTCTGTGTGGACTCATGACTCACATCAAATGGTAAACAGCTCCAAATATTCCTGTTCAGCTCCTTAAGCCACCCAAAAAAACCTCTTTGTGAATTTTAGGACTTCTACGGGGACCATTGTAAGCCCATAATGTTGACCTCATCCAACCGCTGAACTCAGACTCTGTCCCCGACCAATCAGATAAGAGTATTTCTTTCCCATAGAATACAAGTTTCCCTGGCAACAGTGAGTAATGAATGCCCCTTCAATTTGCACCTAATTGCTGAGTGGCATTTCCCCATTTCTACTCTTGCCCTCCTCTTATCCTCTTGTTTCATGTGGAAATCCAGCTGGCTCCGACTCCAGCACGGTATCTTGCTTCTCTTAATGATGTAAATTAGACAGAATAATGCTGTCAGTGTGCATCGGTCTCTTTTTCTTTTCTTTTTTTTCGTCATGTAAGTTTAATTTCTATTTTTTATGGCGTTATTTTGTACATGTGATTTTTTTTCACAATGTGAAATTCATGGCTAATAAACATAAGAGTTTTTTCCTCTTGACTGCATTAAAGCGTCGCCTCTTTTTCTTCTGCGTGGAGATAATCTGTTTGCATTTATTAATGTTATAGTGCCGATTTAGAATGGGAAAAGCAGCTTTAACCCAGCATTGGGTAATTTCTCATTACTGCATGCTTCACATATTTAGGCGGCGCCCAAATCAATGCAGCAGCTAAAGTGTCTTACGGTATTTAAGGAAGTATATCATGCGTACAGGTTTTGTTCTGTGGAGGAGGGATTGAAATCGTCTTATCTATGCCTCTGGCTTCTAAGCTTCCTGCACAAGAACAGGCAAAACAGCCAGATACTTTCCCTTTCTCTGTCAAGTCACCTTGGCAACAGCAACCTTTATCTGCAAAGTGTGGGGGCTGGAGGACAACATGAAATCTTAAAAAGCACCTCTCCTCATTCTCCTCCCCCCATCCCTTCTTGGCCTGCCTTTACAACCCCCCCTCCACTCCCAACACACACGCAAAGCATCTCACCAGTGATGGAGCTTTGCTGCTTTTGACGTTCCCGGATTGTAACAAGTCTAACATCCCATTAGTGAGTGACTGCAGAGCACACAGTGCCGCTCAGCGCATTCCTCCATCTCTGAGGAGTCCAGTTCTGTTCACTGTTTACATTCTTCACCCTGACACAACTCCAGACCAGTGATACGTGTTTGAGAAACACCAGTTTCACAGCATCCTGACCCTTTTATGCAAACAAAATATGGCCTCATACTGGGAGAAGGGGATTCTGGAGAAATAAACATCTTTTTTTTTTTTTCAAATTTTTGTTTCTTGGAGACTTGATATGTGCTGAGATGTTGAAATAAGCTGTTTAAACCTCATCTTGACCATTTCGGTCACAAGAGTTGTTTTTCCCAAGCACTGTGAGAGCCAGGAAAGAAAAAAGGTTGACACATAAGGTGAAATGTGGGGGCTCTGTGTGTGGGAGGCCCCTCAGTGCCTCTGTGTGATCCCACAGTCCCCCCATTAATCAAGGCAGGAAGTTGGACTTCCTGTCTGCCAGGAAGTGGGTCTTATCCCCCATCTACACACCCCCTCAGAGAACACAGCGGATGGTTCAAGCCCTCAACATCGTGAATCCTCTGGGTGTTGTTAGCTTATGCAGGGCTTGGCTGAGCGGACTCAAGTCTAGTGTTTTGTGTGTAGGCAGCCTGTATGTGTGGCCCAGTGAGATAAAAACAATGTACCTTAATGTCACTGTTGCTTGGCAACACAGGCAATAGCCCTGACTCAGTCATGAGAGTGTGCACACACATATATCTCCAATTTCCAGACATTTTTTTAAATAAAAGTTTAAGCTGCAAATCACAACCCCATTTTTTTTTAAAGAAGAAAGGTGTTTTGTATTGCAAAAAAAAAAATCTTTTTGTTGTATAAGCTACTTGTTTTGACAACACATTTATAGAATTGGGATCATATGTTTAGTAATGTTCTTTCTGGATAACTTTCAAAGAGCTTTACATTTAAATCGTACCTTTTAACAGATGTCAACGTGCAAAAATACTCCCCAATACCATTACAGTTGCTGGTATTTGAACCAGCAGTGATTAAACGCTGGACTTTTCCTCTCATCTTTAGGCCGGAGGATGCAGCAACATCATAATTCTAACTTGCCTTTGAGGATTCAGTGATGAAATGTGTTCTCTAACTGTATTTCTTCTTCTTTCTTTTTTCTATTTTCTTTAGTAATCCTCCACCCATGCACTTATTTTCACTTAAGAATCATATAAGTTTGTAAATGCAGTAACATTTGAAAGCCTCTGAAAGATCGCTGTCATTTAGTCGCTCAAGCCCTGTTCTCTGGATTCCCAGAAACCTTTAATAATATAGCCAAACATTAAATGATGAAATCCAAAAGTTCTTTAACCATCTTTTCCTTAGAATGACTCAGCCTTTTTTTCATGTTTTTTTCTCTTTTTCTTTTTCAAACGTGTTGCTTGTGTCAAATTCAAATGACTGTATATCTAGAATTATCTTTGCCAAAATTTGATGTTTTTTTTTCCCCCACTATTTTAGAAAAAGTCAAGGGCTCACATGCTTTGAAAAACAGTGCATTGTACTTTACATTATACAATTTTTTCATATACGGTGTCCCGGCTGTTTTTTTGGAAACAGGCTTGTCATTAATATGGTACACTAAGATCTTTGCCTCAACAGACAGACAAATTCTAACAAAGTCAGATTAAGATTTATCGTAATATATATTTAATATATATATATTCTATTTATAGTATTTTTTTTTCAAATAAAAGATTATTAATATTCCCCTGATAAGATTCATTTAAGTTTTTGTTTCACAGGTCAATGGTAATAAGAAGTAGTTCAGTATGAATATAGATTTGCAATAATTAATGGTTTTAATGTAATTTCAACTACTGTCTTGTTGAATAGAACTTTGATGAGATTAGTGAGTGCAGAATTGTAAAGATAATGAGAGGAGAGGCTTTCTTTCTTCTTTTTTTTTTGCCGTCTCTGCTGTTGAAAATCTGAACAGACTCACAGATGTGTTTATGTGCTAAAGTTGATTCTGGTCCAGTATCGGTTTGTCCTTGCGTACCCTGTTTTGACAAAAGTACTTAGGCAAGATTCACACATAGACGTGATGTTCTGTGATATTAGATCAGACACATCATTCATCAGGCAGGTTAACTGGCTGACACTATCGCTGGTACTTGAAAAAGATTAATTATTATGAGCTACACTTGGACTCAGAATCCAGTCCAATCCAGTTTGACATCACTGAATTCAAAGTGAATAAGAAGACTATTAACTCATCTCCTGACAAAAGTTAAATAATAATTAAAAACACACACAGAAAGGTTTTGGTGTGGTTTCCTGCAGAGACTTCATGTGGAGGACTGAATCAAAATAAACAAGCATGGAGTTCAACATTATGAAGATGACATATATCAAAGAGTTGGGTAATTGTTATATTTTAATAGCATTTAGCAAAAAAAAAAAACCTCAATGACACATAGGAATCCTACCTAAAAGACTTTGGAAACTCAAAGATTCCAAAATTATAACATCTTTACAATTTTTTGAAGAAAAAAAAAAAATAAATAAAATGGCAGCGTCAGTGAAGACCAAGGAAAACATTAGAAATTTGAATGTTGTCTTTTAATAAAAATGAATTACTGGTGTAGAGTACTGCTGATCTAGTTCATAAATAAGAAAAGACACAGTGCAACTCCATGAAGTAATTTGGACTCAAATTTCTGAAACTACTTGTGTGGCTTGTGCAGAGCTCCAAACAAAATATTCCAACGGATCCAAAACTGGACCCTGTCCCGAAGGATTTCTGAGGATTTCATCAGCTGAGTAGAGGTGCAGGTAGGTGGACAAAAGCTGTAGAAGCCCTGTGATCTTTTATACTTTTGCCCACCCACAAGAAGAGAAAAAAAATCATACCACCCAGGATGGAGGTCTTTTAAATCATTCCAGACACACACAGACACTATGATGGTGACAGGGATGCTTTCGAAATGAGAGTTGTGTCCTCTGGGTTGAGCTCGCTCTGACCTCTGAGTTACATCAGCATTCAAGCAGCTAGCTGAAGACCAATTTGCCTCAGGCAAGGGATGTGTCAGAGGCCAGTGTGTTTCCGTCAGATGTCCCGAGATGTATGGTACAGCAAAGATTTGCTTCCGGCAAAATTTTCTTTCTTTTTTTTTTTTACAAAGAAAATTGCAGAACTAAAAAGATATTGTCACAAATACCTTGGTTTTTATTGTAGCTGAACTTTTTAGGATGGCAATTTCAGAATTATTGCAATGTGTCTGTGTCTTACATTTGCATGAGATAATGTTGTTGTTTCGTGCACCTAAAGAAAATGTAACGTCCCTTCAAAAGCCCTTCGGCTCACTATGCCTATCAGGATGCAGACTCAGGAGATAACATATTTGGGAGGGAACAAAGAAAAAGGTATATGTTGGACTGCAGAAGAAAGCGGCTATGCAAAGTTTAGATCATGCAAGATTTTCAAAACCATCCTTTATCTGAGCTCCCTTCAACCTGCAGGACAACACAGAAACATGCCTGCAAGGATGCTTACAAATGTGGTTTTCTTAGTTTTGTCTCCAAAAAGTTCACATTTTTTGTTGTTATTGCTTAATGTGTTTAAATAAGTTTCTGTCAGTTTTGTGGCCCATGACTAACACATCTTTGTTAGTCTGCTGTTTATCCTCCACAGGATGCCCCTTCCCCCTGTGTTATCGTGAGAAGGCTGAATGAAAATGGATGAGAGGTAATTAACTCTGAGGAGGTCCGCTTCATACACAAAGACTCTTTACTTCTTTCCCCTTTCATTTTTCCCCACTGTGTTTTTGTCTCCCTCTTGTCTTTAATGCAGCCTTATCCCTCGATAATCCACTGACCCCCATCCTTAGAATTTATGGATGTTCCAGGAAAGGTACCCACTGATTGAGGAGCTTTGCAGCCAAAAGCTAATTTACGAGTTAAAATGACCTTAAGTGATTTCCAATCTGATGGGGACATTTAGAAAAGTGCTGTAATTAACAGAGTGCAGGATGGCAACAAATACGTGACTGACCTTGACTTCACTTTCCTCTCAACTCTTCAAAGAGAAACTTAATCAGCTTTTTCAGACAATAAACTTAAAGGGATAGTCTGATATATGACACTTTTTTATCCTCTATCTTGATGAGATTTAGATGAGAAGATTTATACGACTCATACTGAACAATATGAAACAACCACTTGTGTCATTTTTATACCAAAACCACCAAATATCCAGCGTTTCTTTAAACCAAGTAGACAAGTTGGTGCATCTGTGTTTTCCAAAGAGTTGGAAAATGTTTCCATCACTGCATATCTAAAGTGAAGAAATGTGATGATAACTATAGACATTTCAATAAGTGAGGAAATAATTACATTTTCAACCAGTCTGAAAGGGGCTTAATTGTATAAAATTGGACCAAACAAAGCTCACTGTGGCTACTTATTATTGCTTCATATTCAGGCTCATCATATAAACATGAGACTGGTACAATCTTTTATTTCACTATAACTGCATATTCATGTGTGGGCAATCTCATTTAAATTTCTTGGTTACAGCAACATTATGTAACTTTTCTACCTTAGAAATATGTTTCTGACTCATTTTTATGGCACTGTGATATTCATTGTGTATATTCTTGGGGCTGTTGTTGCCCAGCAACGTCCCAAGGCTGAGAAACCGCTTTTCACAAGTTTACGTTTCAGCTGAGTTTCACTTAATGCACCCCATCACAAACCAGCAACTGGATATCAAGACACTGGCTGTTTTGAGCATGCACCAAGGCTGATTCATCAAAGAAATGCAAGAGATGAAGGTGCGGTGCGGTTTCTCAGCCTCGGGACTCTGCACGACAACAATGGCTCCGGGAATGTAATAAATGTCACTGTGCCATCAAAGCCAGTGAGCAATTCAGAAAATAACATAGTGCTACTTTAACCCTATAAAGCCAAATGTATCATATTTGATACACAACGTTTCTGAAACTTTTTGCATCTACGTCCTTTTACATCATTTTATGGTAAAAACTTTACTCAAAACCCTGTCGTACATAATCTGATGTACCAGATAACAGGAGGAAGAAGAATACACTACAATAAATTTTACATTATCACACAATAATAAATGGTGAATACTGAAAAATTTGTTTTGTTAATCTTTTCTCATATTTTGTTACCAAATGAGGACTTCAGATTAAAAAAATGAGAATTTTCTCCCCATTATTTCTTGAGTTGGGCTTTAAAGGGTTAAGTAGCCTTGCCTAATTCTTAGCAAGAACATCTGTTTCCTTTAAAAAACAGCTACAACCTTGTTTTAAAAAGCAAACCAAAAAGAGGATGCTGAACCAAATACAAAAGAAAACCATACAATCATTTGCAAATGAGTTAAAGGGCAATTATGCAGGTTTTAATGACATCTAACACTAAATACTCAACTTCATCATCTGCCTCTTAGTGGAAAACATGAAAGCCCTTATGTTTAGAAAAGGGTCAGTTGTAAGGAAGAGGACCACTACCATGTGTAAATTTCTTGTTCAAATGTAATGAAAACATGTGTGCTCTTACTTCTCTGGAATGCAGAGAGCTGTAGCAATGTCTTTGAAAACTGATCTATGAAAATGTCCATGTTAAGATAAAGAAACTCATTTTAAATGGCTAATTATAGCATATAAAATCAATGTGTTTTGCCTAAAAGGACAAAATCTATTAACATAACCATAAAAAAAAGAAAAAGTGGGCAATATAAAACAATTATCAACGCATAAACAATACGCAGAACTTCTGTTGATAAGTCTTACACTCAATACAAAAAGCATACCACACAGTAAAAAAAAAGTCAAATAGCCTTACATATTTTCAAATTGCAGACAGCACATACAGTGCCTATGGGGATAGTAAATTAATTTGAATTTTTGTATCTATGGACAGAGGTTTTTGCAATGATCCTTTTATATGTTAACTTGATTAACTAAGAACAAACTTTAAAACTTTCCCATGCAGACTTCCTATTTGCTCCCAGTACTTTTTATGAAATAATCATATAGCTCCTCCAAAGACCATACATGACAGCTTGAGTGAAACAGGAAGGAGTAAACAGGTTGAGGCTGGTGTCACGTAACGATCTGAATCCTATCTGAGCCAGAGCTGAAACACCTTATCTCCTGACAGAAGCATAAGGGATCCCTCCTAATCCTCCCCTGCCTGATCCTAAACACGTAATGCTGCTTCAAAGCTGGAGACAGAGCGTGAGACAAAACCAATTTAGATGACATAGACAGAGAAAACAGATGCTTCTTAAAATAGTGTTTAATGGTCTTGGAGAGGGTGTGATGAAGAGATGAAGCTGTGCATGGGAGAGACCTGAGATAAGAGGACTGATGAGTTTTTCTAACTAGTTGTCTCAATACCTTCACGTTGCAACTGTCCTGAAAACCCTCCCATATGGAAAAGAAATAGAAAAAACATGTAAAATATTTGCATCAGCTTTAGTTTGCTTCATACATTGTGCATCATATAAGGCTTATATGATTTACTCCGGAAAGTGGCCACTCACATTACTTTCCTACATGATAATAAAGAGGATCACATAAGAATCATGTGAAAACTATATATGGGTATATAAGCAAAGTACATGTCAAAGTATGTTTTCCATAGATATTCCATATAATTTTTTGCAGTTTTTTAGTATATAATCTGTTAGAAAGACATATGCTTTACATATATAAACAAAAACTGTTCTATGTGTATCTCATATTTATAACAACACAAGTAAATCTTGTGTTTTCAATAAAAAACTTAAAAAAGTTTAGTTTCACTGATTACTGTCTAACTAAAAGATCTGATGTCTCAGCAGGACCTGGAAAAACTAGTCCATGCATTCATCTTTAGTCGGCTTGATTATTGTAA
>JAPMNP010684345.1:0-12767 GCA_029874935.1 Atherina boyeri | reverse complement strand
CGCGCTTGTTATTTTTCCTGTTGTCCTTCAGTAATGGGTAGAGTTTTTTCCGGCGTTCGTTTATTTCTTTGGGAAAGTGGAAGTACTTCTTAATGCTGGGAAAAATCAGCCAGAGACATCTGTAGGATTATTTGCACTGGTGTCCTAAATGTGTAATTATCCAGTGATCCAGAAATAAGGAAAGAAATAATTAAACAAAAAATTGTTGTAAGAAATGAGAAGAGAACATATTACAGAAAAAAAATATTTCAATATTTATTTGCAGTATAAACATGTCTTGTGTTGTTTCCATACACTGTACAGTACAGAGGGTCAATCATATTTCTTTCAGTAGACAGAAAGGTGAAACTCCCTCAATAACATGCCCCTTCTTTGTATACACGGACAGATTGCATCTTTTTTTAAAAACCGTTTACAGCACAATACAAAACAGCTATTCAACGTGACTTTGAAGCTGTAACACGATGCAAGATGCATTGTCGAAAAAAAAAGAAAAAAAAAAGAAAAAAATCCCTGAAAAATTCCTCACTGAGGTAACATTTTAAAATCATTCACTTTTTCTTTCACTTTGTTTTTCATGGCACCGCCTCTTGCCTCTCCTTTGCACCTCTTTTACACCCATCGTTCCCTCTCGAGCACATTCTCGCCAGGATGTACTGTCGCTACAAGTTTAAGGACACAGAAACGTCCGTTCCCGTGATCTGGCAAATTTACAAACAGAGAAAAAGACTTGATTTCTCTTTCATTGTTATAAAGACACAAAAACACAAGAAAGCAGCTTGAAAACAACCAGATTTTTTTTTTTAAATAGAAAAGCTCCGTCCTGAAATATATTTCAGTCCTAGGGTGCAAGGGATCAAGTCCTCAGTGTTTATTTATTTTTGTTTTAGATTAAGTTGGATATGAATCCAGACAAGGAAAGTCCGTTCAAGCATGGTAGTATCATTTTTGTCTCTGATGCTGTAATAGGAGAGGAACTTTGCATATAATTCATAACATACATATACTGAGATATACAGTATATTCATATTTAAAGGCCACAGGAATAGCATAGAGCACATCATATCAAAACATGACAGAAAAATATCTTGTAATTATCTAAGCCGCATGGCATAATTGTCTGTTGTGACAAAAACTGGCATGCTGAACCTCAGCTGTGGCTGTGAGAATGTGTGTGTGTTGGCAATGGCCTCTCTAAGGCAGGATTCACAAGGATGTGATGTTTTTACCCCCTGGCAGGTGGGTGGGCCTGATGCTTTCAATTGTAGCAACAATCAGACATGTTATTAGTTGGGCGCTTTTGTTGGTTGGCGCCACAAGTTAAAAACCTTCTAAACTTTCCACCGCCAGCTTCGCTGACAACACAAAAGCAACAGCCTTCATTTCAGCATCACTAAATGTCACTCCATCCATTCAAAGTGAATACGAAGTGAGATTGCTGATGCCTGAAAAGTGTACGAGTGAATCCGGCCTCAGGTTGGACACACTGGCCCCATGTTTTGGACACCCCAGGTGAAATGTTACTTCAGTCCACAAGCCATAATTAAGCTGGATCTTGTATAATTATATCGAGTAGATATCGTACAAAAGATAATGAATTCAAAAACGTTTGAGGTCTCGGATGTACAAAATACTGCAAAAAAAGTGTTGTGATATATTGCAGAGTAACAAAGAGGACCTCGTGTGACCCGTCACGGTAAGAAGACAGCTTGCTGCCTATTATCACTGTGTTCTTATTCAAATAACAGAGAAACATTTTTCCACACAACGTTTTTCTCAAGTGAGATACAAAGAGTATTGAACAGTCAGAGTTAGAAACAAGTTAGAAAGATTATATAAGGCCAGCTAAAACCAACCGATAGATTCGACTGCTGCGCCCTCTGAAACCCAGTTCTGTTTCTGTTTAGAACCCGTCCACATCTGCACTTAGAAAACCAGCTTCTGCTGTTTATCATGAATTTGGGGCCTTATGCTAAAAAGTCTCCTATGAAATTTTGTTCCCCAATAACTCAAATTAATGAGGAATTATTATTCAGTTTACCACATGACAATAACGCACATTTTAGCCCATAATTTACTGAAATGTTTGAAAAAAGTGACTCCAATCAGCTGCCATTGCCTCCTAATACTGATTTTTTTTGTCAAACCCGATATCCCCTAACACCTGACACTGAGCGAAATTGGGAGCATAAAATGATTTTCCCCTTCATCTCTCATAGGTTGCCTTGCTTTTTGCAACATATTTTTGGCATCAAACTTTATGTACTGTATGTTACAATCACAGCAAGGAAAACCAAAACAAGGCCATTTTTACTTTTTTCAGATCTTATAATACAAATACTATAACTGATAAATTTGTAACAATTGATGGGTCTTTGAGCTCTCCAGTGACTCTTAAGTGCAATAAATCTGGATTGGAAAAGGCAGCTTTATTTGGCAATTTTGGGGCATCAACTTAAGGATCAGACCTTGCCTTTAATACCTTCAACTGCATGACTTTGAGTAAATTCTTGCAATAAAAACATTTTTTTGGTCACGAGGCCTGAAGTACCTACTACATCTCGTAAAGGGTTTCCTGTTTGTAAGTGTAAACATATTCTGGACAAAAATCCCAGTGAAATGCAAAATCTAAAAATATTTCATAGCCTTTCTCAGAAAGAAAGAAGCGTATTTAGTCTTTTCTTTGGGTACTGCAGATGTGGACATCGTCTCAGAAAACGCTTCCACCACATACTGAGTGCTGCTGTAATCAGCAACAACAGCAGTTAAAAAAACAGGCCTCATTGTCTTCATGGTCGTTTCACCTGGTAAAGCAACATCCAACCCATGGTTACATCTACTGTTAGAGAGCATACGGCATCACAGCATGCTCACATATAGAAAATATCAATTTGCTTAGTATTAGCTTTATAATATATAAATTATATGTTCAATTTTGTTTAATATAGCTTTCATATAATATAGCCAAGGCTTAAGGCTGAATCAACCCAGACAAAACTTTCTTTGATAAAATGGGAGATCCCTACTAAGAAAAACATTTGCTTTCACTGTCTTCTAATGCAGCTAACGGGACGTGAAGCTGTTTAAGTGCAGTCTGTAGAGGAGGCCAGTCCCAGTCCACATCACCAAATTCCTGCTGACACCAAGTTAACATCACAGTCCATTCTCCCGGTGTCCTTTTTTTGGCATTTGTGGATTATATAAAAAGGCTGAGGTGCTTCTTTGCCCGAGACTTTTATGATAAGGTGCCCTAAAAGCATCAACCTGAAACATCAACCTCAACTGAACAAAATACTAAAAGCTAGGGTTGTCAGAAACCCGTTTTGGCAAAATATACCTGCAAGACAACTGTTGTGATGAAATAACCAAGGAAATTAAGAGTTAGCTTTCTAACTGAAATAAAACACCCACCCCACCACATTTAATATTATTCCTACGTCCACGCCTAGCTCCCTTCTCCCTGTTTTAACTAAGGCCTTACCCTGAAGCTCTGCTCAGGGCCCAGTTCCTGCTCCCTCCCCACTGCACTATGCAGCTGTCAGGACTTGTCGCAGCCTGGGACTGGCCTCTCCTCTGTCCACTCCTCCTCTCTGAATGTCTCTTTATCTGCCTGCCTTCAGCACCGGCCTCAAGTGCCAGCAAGTCAATGGCTAAGCCACTGTGCAAACTGCATTAGGTCATTTAAAAAAAAAAAAAACTCAACACTCATTCCCTTTCTTTAGTTTTACAATCTCTTAAGCCGTATTGGATTGAATCACTTTGTTTTTGGACAAAGATAAGATTTCTATGCGTATATATTCATATAAGTTGTAGATCTGTGCGTAAATGTACATAAAAATATACAAAAATGCATATAGACATACTGAATTTGTTATGGACTGCTCATACATTTTCTGCTATGTACGTTAACATACATACAAGTACGTACAGTACAAACATACATACTTTATGTGTGTGCGAGTGTGTGTTAATTCCTTGGTTTTGAAAAGCTCTACATTCAGTAGAGCGAGATTTCCTACGAGTAAATCCCAGATTCTCCACTTGGCACCAGTCAGCTCAGCTCGTGAGCTGAGACAGAAAGATAGAGAGAACGCTGTTGCTTCTTAAATTTAGGTTTTCCTTGTTCCTATCTTTGTATGAAGCTGTCTGTCCTGTTGTGGCTGTTTAATGTCTCACTCAGTTAAGTAAGTCACTCTTGTTCTTTGTTACAAGTTTATCAGGGGGTTTATCCTCGATTTCAATCAACGCTGAGGACGACTTCATCGTAAACCCACATTTTCCCTCTCTGGGTTAAAGAAACTGTCCTTACGTCCCCTTAAACGTGGCATCCAAGACCCATCCTGTCACGTCCATGGCCTTCAGTGGACAGGTTTTCAGACAACAAGCCTCAGGAGGCTAAAACATTCATTAAAACTGGCTGCTCTCCTCCAGTGCACTCTCATCTGTGCTCATACCATGGTAACCACCTTGACCATTCCCCTCTTTAAAGGGGGGGTAGTCTCCAGTCTTATTTTCATGTGGACTCCAGTGTGTCCAGCTGAAACACATTGTGATTGGTCGGGGTGGTGAAGAAGAGCTGGTCGTGCGGTGGGGAGGATGAGTGGTTGTCACAGGGGCTGTTGAGGCCCAGCGTCCGCTCAAAGTCCAGGAGCTGGCCCATGAAGTTGAAGTTTGGGGAAATGTTTGATTTCTTCCGCTTGACAAAGTCGTAGGCGTCATTGAGCGACAGATTGAGCTTCTGCATCAGGTAGGCCACGGTGACCGTGACAGAGCGGCTGATCCCGGCCAGACAGTGGACCAGGATGCCGCACTTTTTGGAGCGTGCTTCATCTGAGGAGGAAATGTAGGAGAACAGGAGGAGAAGGTAAGAAAAGAATCATGAAAGATGTAATTTGATAGCTGTTACAACCCAGTTTCATCTTGCTAATCAATCTTAAGCAAAAATTACTAAAGTGTAAAAGGAAAAAAAACCTACAAGGCTCAATGTAAGTGGATTCGTTTTCAGCATTAAACAATAATGTATGAATATTTCAAAAGAATTAAAATGACTAAAAATTAACTATTTAAATTTAAATTTAAAAAAAAATGTAGAGCTAGGCTTAATGTTGCTTACAACAATCATTAATGTTTCAACTGTTGCCATGGTAATCAGAGCTGATTCAATATTCTAGGGGTTCTTCTTTTTAATTAACTAAATAAGAAATAATTATCAGTTATTCTCTGACAGGGACATTTAATCTTACTAACACCGGTGCAGAGGCTCATGACAACATGATGGGCTTAAACGTTTAAAATATGGAAGATGCTGGAAAAAAATCTTGGTGAATTCTGTGGGATCCAAGATACATGCCAAATTTATGACCAGATGATAAGAGCAATTCATGTTCACATGAAATCAAACAGCGTTTATGTGGGTTAGAAGCACGTTGCATTACAGATCACCGATTAATAATAAAAAAAAACTTGTTTTGTTGGATCTCTTAATTATATGATGATTTGTTTTACTGCTTCCAGTGAAATATTATCTCAGATTCCACGGTGGGCAGGGCTTATTCCGGCTGAATTGACAAAAGTAACTCACTCACGCTGCATTGATGGGTTGGCTTTTCTTTGTTTTGCTTTTTTTTTATGGAGTCACCAAACAGTAGAAAGCAGCTTGGAGGACATTGAGTGTCACTATGGTTACTTTGCTACTTCTTTAATTTCAAATTCTAGATCAGTTAACATCATTGAAGCGACTCCTTAAAAAGAGGCGGATGAAATTTGTAGCTGAGATGATAGAGTTGCAGATGGCCAAAGTTTGTAGTATTCATTGCTACAAAGTATGTGGTCATGCTGGAAAACTTGCGAAAAAAAGGGTGTATCTACTCAGGTGTCACATATCCATCACTGCTGATATGAATTAGAACTGTTAAAAACAACAAAAAGACACTTTTTGTAAAGTGTCTTTTTTTAAATGCTCATGGCACTCTTTCTCAACAAAGACATTGTTTGGCTAATCCAATCAACTTCTCTATTTTCTTTTTAGTCCCTTCCACCAGAGAAGTGAGCGGATGAGGCAAGGACATACACGAGGAGAGAGGAGAGAGGAGGCAAGGTGCGAGGCATTTAGCAAACTGAGATGTCTGTTCTTCAGAGCATAATTTTAAACTGATGTTAATTAAATACAATGTGTAAAACAACTCTAACCTTGAAGTATTGTTTTGTCGCAGTTTACAGCTTTATTCAAATATCTCTGTTAGATGACAGTTAAATCTTATCTTATTTACTTTTAATTAAATTCATAGTGTCAGATTAATGTCCTGAAAAAAACTTCCACAAATGATATAACCTCACTTATACAGGTAATTCCCCCAGAGGACCTTCCCTCTTCTCCCTCCTCACTCCTCTTAGGAATTGAGGTATCCTTCAAATATCTGGCTATGTACAATTTTCCAGACCACAGGTGGCAGGACAGGGTAGACAGGTGATGAGGCTGACAAGTGAGATGAGCCTCAAAGCTTTGATTCTTTGCTTGGTGTGAAAGGGCTTCTTATATTTTCACATTGACCCAGAATTGGTTTTCGGGACAGATGCAGTATAATGACACAGAAAACTATTTATATTCCATGAACTGTAATTTATCACAACACATTACATAAACCAATACTCTTCATGTGATATGCCCAATCATTTAAATCACTGTGTCATAATTGCGCTCTACTTACCAAAAACATGCATAAATTTGTAGAGTAATCAATATTTTGTTAGTTAATTGCATCTGCAGCAACTTTGATGACTGATGGGTTTGAGTCTCTTTTTTAATGGCCAAGAACAGAAAATGTGAAGACTGTCATCTTTTTCAAATCTATATTCCCTGAAAGTAAAATATTTTTTATTTTCTCTTCCATACACAGTGCAGGACAATTATCCGTTTAGATTTAACTGTTAAAATAACCAGCAAAAAAATAACAGATAATGAAAATAGGGAGTTCTATTTGACAATATATGAATCTATTGTAATATTGTATGAACTCATTAAAAACCACAATATAAGTATGCATTGCCTCAAAATAAATTAGCAATTATAATTTTTTTTCAGACAAAGAAATATTACATAAGGTTAACACATTGTTACTATATTGTACTTTAAAGGAAAAGTACTTACTTTTTAACCTGGGCCTTATTTATAGCATGAAATACGTTCTTAAACTCACCCGGACAATGATTTCGGGAGATATTTAGATCCATCGTGCTGGCGTATGTAAGTGGTCGGGGCAACGTCATTTCAGCCTCTAATAAGACATTATCTGCCTCCAAATGCCTTCATTTCACCAGAGTTTAGTTATTAGTTGCTGTATTATCCCTCTGTGCCTTCAGAGCAGCTTTGTTGTCATCCGAAACCATAGATATAGAGACACAAACCGGTTACGACGACGACACTACATAAAGAAAGTGACTGATTATACCGTTGCCCCGACAACACCAGTGTGATGGATCTTATTATCTCCCGATAGACTTCAAGTAACTCCAAAATTGTCCTGGTAAGTTTATGAACGTATTTCATGCTATAAATAAGGTCCAGGTTAAAAAACAAACAAAATAAAAGCAGTACTTTTCCTTTAAATCCAGAAAGTCTTCTTTCAGTAACATTAAATATCATTATTTCATTCTGCTTTCCAGCTTTCTGTTTGTAAACCTGAATAAGAAAAAAAAAAGAAGCCTCTTACATTATTAAGCAGCTGCATCCTTCAACCTATCAGTTTCCAGCTCTTGCACTTGCATCTTTACAGGCCATTAGAGCCAGAGTTAAGTGCTTCTTTCCTTCCTTTCATCTCTTTGTCTTTCTTCCTTTCCTCACTCTCTGCTTACATCTCTTGCTGTAAAATTGAGGTCAGTTGGCTCACGAGCTCAGGCTGCCAAGCCGATGACCAAATTAAATTTATATGTGATGTGTGCTCACGTTTCCCAGGGAGAAAAAGGCCAAAAATGTTTGTCAGGAGAGTTTAACCAAACTCTGTAAGACTCAGAAGTTAAATAAGTTATTAGTACTTAATCTGCTTGAGCTGATTTGTAGACTGAGTAGCATTACATTACTATACTAGTGCGTTGAATACACAATAATGTGAGAATCTTTCACTTATCACGCTTTCATAGAGTAAAAAGTAAACTTGCAACATTCTTACATGCATTAAATGATATGTGGAAACAATAATGTCAGATATTTAAGGAACGTTCATTGTTTAACAGCATAGCATTGTCACATCTGTGTCTCCTTCACCCACAATTACCCGGCTGTAACCAAAGAGGTCTGATGTAATCCCTGCATACTACAACCAGCCTGAATGCAGAATTTGACATCAGCTCGACCCAAATCTGTCATGACCTTCGGCTCTGGGATATCTCACACTTCCTCCCACCTAAGCAGAATCATTACCCAAAGAACACAAGGTGGTCTGGATAATCTAAGGACATGAGCTTTGGCACCAACTCCACAGAGATGGAATTCTCTAACTCTGTGGGAATTTAGTCAGAAGGAATGACAGGAACGATGGGAATGACTGAGAACAGGACCAGATGTGAATTAAAATCTGCAGTCGGAACTCTTTTTTCTTTTTCTAAAGACGTCTTCACATTTTATTCATGACCATGCTAATTCAAAATTTAGATAGGTGAAACGAAGCATACCTTTTTTTTTCCAAAACTAATTTAGTCAAAATCTATTTACAAAAAATGATAAACTTTTTTTGTCCTTTCCAAAGGAGCTGGATATCTGTATGGTTAAGTTAAAAAAAAAAATCATTTACAGAAGACAACATGAGCTGGACCATTGACTTATCATTATCAGCAGATGACTGAAAAACCTAAATAATTGCTATCCTGCTGTCATCTATGCCTCTGATGTAGCGTATATTTGATCTTCTGATGTAAATTATTAGTGATCTTCGTACACTGTTGTTCATTTAAATTGAATGGGTAGCTGTGTGTGGACTTAAAGCAAGTACTCTATGTGTGACATAACAGCGACAAACCTTCACTCACCAATAAATGAAATGGCCTCGGGGAAAAACTGTGATAGATTCTGGCTCCAGTGATCCGAGATGGGGATCTGTTTGTACTTGAAATCCCCCTCATGCTCGAACATGTTGGGCAGGTTTGGAGTCACATTGAGGATGTACTTGATGTTGTACTTGCTGAGCACATCCAGGTTGGTGGAGTCTTTGGCACAGCCCAGGTAAAGGTAGGGCAGGATCTGGACGGGGAACGCTGGCTGGTTGTTGGGAAGCGGGCTGCCCTCTGACTCTGTGGCACTGCCCGGCTCACGGTCAGACTCTCCATCTGAACAGTCGGAGCTGATGCGCAGTCCTCCTAGACCGAGGACGGAGGTCGGTGGAGAGCTGCTGGGACACGAGCAGTCCAGATTGGTCTCGCAGTGTTCAGGGTATTCCGACTGGAACTTGTTAAAGCCTCCTGTGAAACACCAAAATGAGAGTATATAACACTCATTTAGCAGATATTTGTATTCACCCACAAGTAAGAAACACAATAGGATCAGGGTGGGGGCAGGGTTCAGTGTCTTGTCCATGAACACTTCAACATGCTGGGGAAGTCAGGGATCAAACCAGCAACCTACCAAATGACTTTCCTGCCCTACATGAATAAATTAACTGATTTTGGTTGGTATCAAAATGTGCTCATCACATGAATATCTATGGTAGCTGAAATTCTGCAGCCTGCAAGATAAAATAGCAAAATTCCCAACCTTCATGAAAATAAATTCACTTTTTGGACAGTTATGTAATGATTAGAAATTGATTCTTTGCAATGAGGATAACCTATCAATGGAATGAGAACAAAGTAGGCCTATGTGTATTGAACAGAAACATCCCAAACTCATTTTTCATTCACACCAGCTTTCATTTGCAAAAAGATAAGATAAGTGATAAGATTAATAACTAGCTATCTGCAGTTAAAAAAAATATTTTCTTGAAAATGCTGTAGGTCTACAAACCGTCTTTTTACGCAATCCTTTCTCATATAGCCTACTCATAAGACAATTAAAAGGATTAAGGCGTGACATTTACGTCAGTATAAACATGAGAACAGACTGGACAGGCGAGCTCCATTGAGAAAAGCTGAGCCCTGCGGAGAATCGGGACAGTCAGCTCCGCTACAACACTGCACAGCTCAGTGGATTTTTTGTGAATGGCAGCTCGACTCGTGCGACTCCCGTTAAACATTTCTGCTATCTGTGTGTCAGATACATTCATATCTGCTCTTATCAATGTATTTTACACAAATTCAGTAAGTTTTATTAAAAACTACGGGGCTTATTTTTCTATCTTAATCTTGGAAGAGTATTTAAAGCGCGTCGTGTCCTCGTTTCTCTGTTCATTCATGAAAAAAAACAGCAGTCTTTTCCTGAAGGAGCACAACATGGCGGGGCCATTTTAGCAACATTTAATTGAAAACATAGCCTACTGTATTTGACAGAGATGTACGAACAGAATAAACAAATGTTTTATTTTGATTTAGTTTAAATAGGCTATAGCTATATCGTGATCTGAGGTTTAATAAACAAACAAACGAAAAAAAAAAAACAAGCAGCTTAGGCTACAGCTCATTTTGGCAGCGTGAAACATCTGTCGAACATCAAAGTTGAAGCCATTCACTGACAGGAGCTCAGTAGCCTAACGTTCTACTGGATCTTAAAATTAAATAGTAACAACTGAATAGGTAAATGCAGTGCTCTCATTAAATAATGGCTAGATTTTAGTGGTTAGATTAATTAGAACTGGGTTTAGCTGAGTGTTGGCTCATTACGACTCACTTAAATCCACTACAAACCGGCAAATGTAGCCAATAAATATCAGTTCATAGACCTCGAATAGGAGAGAGATCATATTGTGACAAAACAAAATTATATTTTCTTTAAATCAAAATTAAACTGAATAGCCTAATTTTATTAAATAGGGATGAAATTGTAGGCTATCACAAGAGTTAAATTAAACTCCTCACTCCCGTTTTGGTGGAACTGTGCGAGTCTTTGAAGAAAAATAAGTAAAAATGAATTACAGGCACTACGAAACACCTCCAACCCTGTGTGAGAAGGCTTACCCTCCAGATAGAAAGCTTTGCAACCGTCGTCCCGCAACTTCTGCAAGAGCAGCCCCATCACGGAGCTCCCCAGCACGGACTCCTGCCGCTCCGACGTCGACTCGTCGTACAGAACCACCACGTCCGTCTTACAGCGCTTGACAAATTTTTCCTTGTCCTCATTGTTGGGGATGATGGAGCGAATGGGGAGGTTACCCTTCTTCAGCCTCCGGAGCATGAGGCCCGGGATGGCCAGGTTGATGGCCGACTCAACGTGAGAGGACTCGTAAAGCTCATGAGGTCTGCAGTCCAGCAGCAGCAGCGAGCTGGCCCCGGACTCCAGCTCATCCTGCAGCCACTCTACGCTCTTACACGGCATCATCATCATAGTCACGATCACAGAGCCTCTGCACAGATGATTAATTTTCATCAGGGAAACGTTAATCCGCCTGCTCCCTGCGGTGACATGAGAACAACACAACAATGTAGAGGAAACAGAACAAAAATCACGGCGCTAAACTTCGCTTCCCGCGGCCACCACCAACACCACCGCCGCCGCAGCTCCTGCTGCTGTTCCTGCGGGCGCAACGCACCCAACACACACCTCGGCACGCACGCACATCCAACACGCACACACCGATGTCCTTCTGGCTGAAGCAGGAAAGTTGAACATGCAGACGTTTCTTTCGCTCCCTTGCTCAGTCCGATAGAAGTGGAGGTTTCAATCCAGTCCATCGACGTCCATGTAAGCAAGCCCAGTCCAACTTTGAGGCGGCCGCGGTTCCACGAAATGGCCCACTGATGCCTCGTTAGCACCTTCGGATGTGAGTTTGGGATGAGCGGCTGAGGCTAAAGCCCATGATTACTGTTATTATTTGACATGCTTGCCCGTGGAGCGCCTCTGGTTTGTCATTTCCACTGGATGCATTAAAAGAGGCTCTGCGGGTTTGTCATTGAGTAGAGGGAGGAGCGGAGAGATTTAAAGGTGCAGAGCTGCTGGGGATTCACACGAGCTCACATTGCTTTCATGACATAGTAGGCCTGCCCATTCATTAGGATTGCTGTGTTATCTAACTTTCAATGATTATTATTTTAGAAATCAATCTATTTCCTTAGTAGCTGTATCACATGTTTATGGTTGTAGATATCCTTTTGACACAATGTATGAATGTCATATTTTAGTAAATCACTGCTAATGTTGATAACATTTAAAGTTAATTATCACATTTACTTTGGTTTTTTCTAATTAAAAGTTGAATATATGTACAGTAAATGGCATTCGGTCAGATTATTGTAGTGCATAATGGTAAAAAATGAACATTCAATCCTAACATTTAATCAAACATGTCAACAGATGCTGGATGGTCCATCTCTTTTTACCTTCAGCTAAATCTTGATTTTGCCAGAGTTTTCCATTTCATTTTAGTCCACCTGAGATGAGCTTGGTTTCTGTAAAAGGTGGTTTTGTTTCTGGATACTCTTTTCTACGTATTACCTGGATAATTTGAAGTTGCGTTTGTGGATGCAGTGACAAACTTTGTTCTCTTACATACATTGGTTTTCAGGGGTTTTCATAACCCCGTGCACTGATAAATATACAATTTATAATAATTATACTTTTACTTCATCATAATTTGGAAATTGGGCTGTTGTAGACTCACCAGAGAGCAGTGTGTGTGTGTGTGTGTGTG
>JAPMNP010684298.1:0-11998 GCA_029874935.1 Atherina boyeri | reverse complement strand
ATATATATATATATATATATGTATATATGGGGTGGGGGTGAAGAAAACCAACACACGTTTTTATAGCTAATGAACAACACATGAACTAAAGTATTCTACAAACATATCATTTGAACAAAAATAATTTTAGCAACAAAATAAAATACTTAATAATAAGACTTCTTTATACAATTATTTGAGTTGACCACAATCGTTTCACATAATCAATACAATATTTGACTGCTGCTCTTTTAATTATGTCAACTTGCTTTGCCTCATTCTTCTGTTGTGATTTAATCGCCACAATTGATTATATTAGACTGACTGCTTTGCAGTGAGCTTCTATTTTCATTAATGTTATAGATTCCATACAAAGCGAAATACCACAGCACCTCTGCGGGGCATATTTTCTATAAAAGACAAATTAAAAAGGACAGTCCAATAATGTGGAGGAGGTGAATTGTTGTATTTGCAGCAAAAAGGTGGTGGTCAAAGTCCTAATTAAACTAGGATAAAACATTCTCACTATGCCACCCCTATCATCAGGCTTATACTAAAATAATGGCATAAAACATACAGAAATGGGATTTAAAACTTGAATTGTAATCATCAGGATGGATCAGCAAACTGATGTTCATGATTGTAGCAGCCCTACATGTTATCCTTTCATGATTCAAAGATAGTTGTTCCACTGTTTAGTCCATAGCATTCACTTTGCAGTCACCTTTCAGATTTAGGATTTACAGAACAATATATATCATATACAGTGGTATGATGGGTGTGGAAGAAAGTAGCCTGAGGATATATGTTGGAAAGTGCAGGCACTTAAAAACAATTCTGAGCTACTTTGGAGCAATTCAGTTTCATGGTACGATACGCTTAATACATCTACTCCATGTAATACCTGAGGGAAATATTTAGTTAAATCTTTAACAGAATGGATAGAAAAACAAGATTTCACTTTTAAAAAATGTAACAATGTTAAATATTCAATCAGTGGTTTCCAACTTTTTTCATCCTAACAGTTTTGTGTAGTAAGGGGCACATTCCAGATGTCTGAGCTGCCAAAAGCTCCAACAAAAAGTTATTGTGGAATGTTTTGTTTGCTACCCTCAGTTTTGAATTTTGAGTTTCCAGTTAGCATTTTATGCAACAGAATAGAGGTAGTGTTTGATAGTGATGACATGTGAAAAATCCTGGAAAGATGCTGCATTGACAGGTTTTAAGTAAAAGCCCATTCATTTAAATGAGTGTGTGGATGAGCTAGCAATCTGAAGATGATCGCTGTTTTTATCCTCGTAAAATATGTCATTGCTTAACATCTGCATACCATTTGCCCCAAAATCCCCCAAAAATGACTCAAAGAAACAGCACAATACGTAAAAGCAAAAATAAAAAAGTTGTCACGCCAAGAAAGCCAAGCTGGATCTATCGTCATTCTTGTCACTTCTGAGCCGTATTACGACTTAAAATGGATCCAATGTTCTACGTAGGTTTTACTAACATCAACATATTACCTGAGATCTGAACTCTAAGAATGTTTAGAGCAACTTGACTCAGTAAAACAGTTTTCATCAGGACATTTAAAAAAGTTTAACTTTTTTTAGCGTGTTCTGTCTCAGCGTTTCAGTCACTCGTGGAAAATTAGTCCATGATGATGTTTGAATATGCAATATGAATTCACAGCTGAGTGTATCTGTCAGATGATGGTAACACAATTTTGTCATCATGCGTCTTATTCCCACTGTAATGCTGTGGAAAGGTTACCTGTTACAGCTCATGAATATATGATTCAGCAGAGCTGATTTTAAGGTTGCTGATATTTACATCTAGTTCATAAAGCCTGTATGTAAGTTAGCATATGAAACTAACACTGAAGAGTCAAATGCAGAAGTTTGGCTTATTTCTACTTTTGTAGAGAACTGTAACATTGTGCTATAGGTATTTCACTTCAGTAAAAACTCTGAATACTCCTTCACTATCAACATAAACAATCAATAACTTCGGCTTAAATAAACTGTAACTACAGAAAAAAAACAGAAATATAAAATCATGCAAGGAGAGAATGAAGATCCTTGTGTTCATAAGAAGTACATAAGTATTCAAATAAATAAATAAATACTTCTTTTTTAAAACTGAGTTTGATGCATACATTTTAAGGCCACTAGAGTTTCAAAGAAAAAGAAAATTAAAAGAAATAAAAATACTGAAAACATAAAACAAAGTATAACATGTTGGCACTCAACTGGCCAGCCTTTGTGAACCAGGCCAACTGTATTGGCCATTAAACTGATTCATTACTACCTTCATTCCATAGCTATCTGAAACATACATGTTCCCAGTGTATGTCTGATAAGTAAGGAATTCTCTCTCTGCAAATGTTGCTACTCACCAGTTGGTGAAAAATGCTGAAATTAAAGTCCAATTCAAAGGTCCAAAATGTCCAAATCTGTGCTGATCATGAAAAAGACCACTAAGGAGGGGACGTTGCTGCTAGCTTTACTAATGAAAACTGAAACTGCTAAATAAACTTTCTGCTAGGTGGGTGTGCTAGAAAGGACACAGAGGAGTGTCAGATAGTATATCTGCCGTTTCAGCCCTCTCTCTCCACTCTGATCACACAGCAACACTGCTGGCATTTACAAAATGTAGCTCTACCTAGCTTCTCCGAGGAGGAATAAAATGATATCACTCAACTGTTCTGTTCCTATGTACAGGGCGATGACAGAGGAAAGAGGAAGGGCCCAACCTGCTAAGTAATTCTGGAGCCACCCCTCTCTAGATGAGTAGTTATCATCTCACTCTGTTGTCCAGCAAAGTGCTGACCTTGGTCCCTGACTGCAACCGGAGCCCTCTGTCTCACCTCGAGTCAACTTTATCAGATCCCATCCCAGTCAGCCAGAGGGAGAGAAGGATGAAAGATGGAGAGAAAAGCTGAGTGGCGAGTCGGGCTGCTGCAGGGCCGGTTCAATAATCCACAGACAGACATATAGATAAGAGCAGGGGGCTGGAAGAGGGCGATGTAGGTCGATGCGATGAAGAGCCAAGTCATCATTCGTACCTCACTCACCTGCTTTCACTGTTGTCATCCTGGCTACAGTATATAACATATTCCAGCTGTCAGCAATAACAGTGCCATCTCAATAAACTCAGTGTGATGCTTCTCAATCAATCCAGTTAGCACATCCATAATCAATCAACACACAAAAAAAACCAACAGAAAATACAGAACTGATCTAGAGTTAATTAATTAAAGCTGCTCTGAAGAATATGACATGAGTCATGACACCATTCAACACACAACTGATGCAACAAATACATGGAAAGAGTGATCTAGAAATGAATAATATGTGAATGTATGTATCATGTGAAGGGACCAGTTTCAAGTCTGAGTTAGACTTTGATACTAAGAAAAGCAGATCTATTTCCTCCCAGCATGTAATAAATAAACACATGCTAAGTGAAGCTTTTCTGCAGAATGTGTTATTTGTCATGAAAATAGACAAATATGTGTTATGCTATAAAACCGTCTAGTAAAGACTCAACAGCAGTATCTAGTGGCTACAGAAAGAAAACCATTGGACCTCTTTCATGCTGATATCCACCAGGTCTAATGGATCCGACCACAGATTAGGAGGTACACTGACATGTGTATCTCCTAATCAGGTGTTCAAATTAATCAGTTAACTTTGTGGCCACTATGCAAATTATACCAAATAGTTGGAGGCAATATTTTATCATGGTATATGGACTGATCAATCATAGAGAACAGACTTAAGAAGAAAGACAAAAGGTTTGGGTGTTCAAAATTAACCTTTTAATCTCTGCACTGTGGCTAATTAAATTGGATTGACTTGCAAGGAATAAGACAGCTGTGTGGTCAATGTGTTCAATAAATGTTGCCGAGAGTGAAATTGTCCTGACCACCACATCTCTGCTCTCACTTGCATGGGCCAAATAATTGTATCCATTCATCTTATTCACACTCAATATTCCATTAATGTGGAA
Organism: Atherina boyeri; assembly: GCA_029874935.1. Lineage (NCBI taxonomy): Eukaryota > Metazoa > Chordata > Actinopteri > Atheriniformes > Atherinidae > Atherina > Atherina boyeri. The sequence goes on along the minus strand of JAPMNP010684298.1, from coordinate 8,011 downwards.
AGCAATATTCAATCAAGTAATCCACAATGAGAAACATTTTCCAGAGCTCATGCACTCAATCTGCTGCTGAGCATAAGCTTATTGAAGTGTCAGGTTTTCTTAGCCCCAGATTACATATCTTTGAGTTCCAGTGTGTAACATTTAGGGGGGGGATCTACAGGTAGAAATGCTATGTAATAATCACAACTAATTTACTGCCTCATTTCCTGTCTTCACATGGGGAACAGTAAAAACAACTGAATTTTCAAAGTTGTTTTTGTCACTGTTCCTGACTTTCTGCTTGAAAGACGATCAGAGACGGGGACTTAAATCACCTTCTAAGTTGTTAGCACACAGGTGAGATCACACAGTAGACAGTGAAATTGGCATATATTTAAAAAGTGAATTTGCTGCATTAGAAATTAGATGATGTCGCTCCACCTCTGTTAATTGTCACTGTTTGGCAGTAATGGTAACATCTATCCCCCAGGTTTAAAAGGTTTGCCATTAGTGGGAAACATGTCAGCCAAAGATGCAAAGCATTTCCACTCAAAATGATTAATAGTTCTGTAATATTCCAGTCTTTCTATAACTGCTGCATAACTGTTATCTGTTTTTCTTTGTTTGTTTTGCTCAAGCTATCATACTCTCATCTTGTGTATGATTTCTATTCTTGGATTAATGGTTGGACTATAATCTTTCTGATGTTCTGTGTTTAGATCTTCCTTGTGAGAAATTGTCAAAGTTCCTCAATATTCATTCACAAAGGGCAAAAGATGTAGTGCAGTCACAGCAAGATGCTTCTGGTTCAAATCCACTGGTTGCCCAATCTCCCCAAATCTCTGTGGGTTTTTCCATAGCCTTAAGACATGTATGGTATGCTGAAAGGTTATTCTTGGTGTGAGTGTCTCTGTCTCAGTGATGGATGGTGATCTGTTCAGGATCTAACTTTCTTTTTGCCCAGTGTCAGCTGGGATTCATTCATAGTGGATGGATGTATTTGTACTATAGGATTAGAAAAGGCTTCGCCTCACATTTTCCAGAAATACATGATATATAGAAATGGCAAAATAGTTAATTAGATTCTATCAAACATTAATAAATGCATTTAAAAAATCACCAAAGATTAAACTTTACTCATTTGTTTGTTTGTTTGTTTATGAGGGTCTAATTCCTGGCTACCAAAGTACACTATTTGTAGCTGCTACTCCTCTGATGAGTGGTTGTATCTGCCAAAATGCCCAACACACCAATCTTATCTGGTCTTTCCTCTGGTGAGTAATAAACATGGAGCCTGCAGATGCCTGCCTTATTTGATTCAGTGGTTTATCTCAAACATGTAAAAAGTGAATATAATAAATAAAACAAAACAAAAACAATATCAAGCAAAAGAAAATAAGCAGGTGGACAAACATAAGTAATAAGGAAAACCAACATCAAAACATATGATTTCGTGTCATGGTTGAAGAAGGAAAGGTAAGAAGTTTAAACTTATACGAAGAAGAAAAATAAACTAAACAATGACTTATAAATGATTTAAAAAAAAACCTCAAGTACTCAACATTGATTTGCACATGGAATAAAGATTTAAATGCTCACGCTCCATGTTGCAGTTTTTCGCCAGTCGTCAGTTTCAGTTTCACACTGAACAAGAAAATTACATTTCTTTCTCTTTTTTTCTTTTTTATTATGTGTACGAATACCCTTTCATTGAAAGGTTCACTTTCCTATATCTGTGGCAAGAGAATTTCTATACATTCGGCCATCTTTATATTGCTTATCAATTTTGAATCACACATGCCATCTTTTTTTTAGAAATGGAAATTATTACAAAAAGTTTTTCCACAAAAAGGTGTTTATAGCCTCCTTTCAACACAGATTTTCATTTGTTAATCAACACCCATCTTTCACTTTTTGTGGCAGCAAACTAATTCCTGCTCCTCTCACCCGTCTGCTAAGATGAGACAGCGTGGGACCTGCCTCTTTCTGCAGTGGCTCCAGTCACACTCAGATTCTAACAGAATGCGGTATAAGGTACTGTCATCTGAATACAATCAGGCAAAAACTATAAAACAAACAAACAGTAACAAACTACTTTCTGAATTCAGAGAGACAGCGGAAATTACTCATGTACAGAGCTTCAATCTTAAATATCATATAGAAGATGAAAAATGACAGTAAACAAACAGAAAGATACATATGTTTTTGTTTTAAAAGCATTTTTGTAAAAACTACCTGGATGCAGATTATTTCAGGTTTGCAGTGCGCCACAGAAAGATCACTGATGCAAGCATACACTATGAGATTACCTTATATCAGTTACCTTGTATCAATCTGCTTCTCCTCCTTCTCCAGATTGTGTGGCTGAAAATCAACAACCCCCCCTGCTTCATGATGAGCCGAGTCAGTCCCCGGGCCAAGGGGCAGGCAGCTGCAGCAGCAGGTTCCCATCCCAGCTCGGGCATCTCCCCTGCCCCGACTCCGCTCTGACTTCTGCTGCTCCAGCTCTGACTTCTCAACCTGCTCAAGCCCTCTGGACAGTGAATGACTCATTCCAGATAATGTATATCATCAGACAGAGCACACCTCAGCCCTGTAGCTCCTAATGTATTCATTCATTGCAGTTTCCTGAGTTAAATGTTGCAAGTCCAAACAAAGCCTGATGGTAAGCTTCCCATCAACCCCACAACACAAATGTCCATTGTACCAGACACTAAATTTACTCATTGTTTTCATTGTCTTCCATCAGACCACTGCCTTAACATCCAGCCCTCTTTGAAGGCCTGGACAGTACAGTATTCATTGTAGTTGTCACAAGCCTCATAATAAGTCTTTGTGGACATTATATTGACAACCAGCACTGTTTATCAAACGGCTCTGACCTCAAATGAGGGTTCAAACCACTTCATAAGCAAGAGTGGAAGACAGCTGCACAAACATGCTCGATGGAAAGGATTGAGACATGATACACAGATCAATAAAAATCATCTAACATAAATGAGAGGACTTGCTACCTCATCAACAGCCTATTCATAACTCCTCATCCTAATACCAAGTTCATTAGTCCTCTACCTGCCACTGCAAGGTATATTAGCATATCCACTGTTACAGTATGCAGAAGTCTGGCACCAAACCTCATTTCTTCATATTGTGCAAGTAAAACACGCACTTTTGTCTAGTTTTATGTTATGCATCACAACAACACTGATTCATACCTTGAGTTAGGTACCTTTTCATGTATGAATGATTCATAGGTCAGTCTTAAGTGGCTTAACAAAACAAACACACATTCTTCTGGAAATGGTCAGGCACAAGGACTGAAGTGAAAGCATGTGAAAATGCTGAAAGATTTAATACCCTCAGAAAGCCTGAAGAAATATTTTTCCATACTACTTGACGTGATTAAAAAAGCCACTGGAAAGTAAAATAACAGAATTAGGAGTCATTCAAGAAACCTTCATAGGATTAATGATATATACTTCAATACAAGGCTGTGTTAGTTTGACGGAACTTAACTTGATATGTGTATCATATTCCTGCACAAAATAAACAAAGAAAATGTTTAATCTACTCTTATGTTGACACAATAAAAAGTAAACTGGCAATACAAGACACTGGTCTCTTCTTTATCCTGAAATCAATTAAGCGTGTTGGTCCAGTAACACAATTTCCACAAACCATGTGGTGCAATGGTGGTATTAGCACAACAAGCTGGAAGTTAAATCAACATTAGCTAGCACAAGCTAGGAGGCTGGTGTTTTGTCAGAACCTTTAAAACTTACAAAAGGGAATAGCGAGGAACCACATTCTGCAGGGTTCACAGAAAATGCATGATAGAAATGACTAAATAAATTTTTAGATTATCCAACTCCAAGTTAAAAGCAATGAAGGTGAAAGTCGCAAAAAAGATGTTTATGCAACATTTAAAAGGATGCAATTGGTTAATGCTTGCCAAAATCTACTAATTTTAAAGATAGGGCAGAAGTAAGCTGATCCCTTCATATCATCAATGCTAAGAATTACGCAACTTTGTCTAGAGTATGTATTTTCAGCTGAGGGTCAGTCACCAAACAACCAGAAGTAAAGTAGAGAAAAAGAGGCTAGCACAAAAGCTCTAAACCGGGACAAAACCAGACTGCTGAAGTGTTTGTTTGCAAAAGATGACGTTACTATACAAAAAATAATCTTTATCAATTCATGGAAAGAAACTCACAAAAATAACTTGATGAAGTGACATGAATGTCCTGAGGTTGATTTAAAGAAAAACATAGGTCATGTCCTCAAATTCTATACACAAGTGACCTCCATGCCATCCAGTTCTATAACTGGCTAATGACTTCATTATGTGCAAATTTTACTCATAAATCTTATCCATCAATGAGATTCCTGAGTTCATTATTCAAATTGGAAGTCATACCGTACTTTTCCATTTGTTTCCATGTTCAAATAAGCATGAGAAAAGCAACCCTCTTTTAGGAGCTACACAGTTTATTTGCCCATTTCATAGGCAAAAAACTTAATTAGTAAAAACAGGATCAGTTAAAATTTCACTTGATTTCCATCAACAATTCACAAAGGCTTAAGATAACTGTTTCAGCTGGTAAAGATGCCAATGGTGCAAACATGGTTGCTTTGTCGGCGTACAGGTGTAAGTGGAGATAAATTATACTGACATTAAAATGTGCTCTGGCGGCACTGAGAGTGACACGTCTACAGACAAAACTTCATGAAATGCAGTTACTACAGTATTTTGCAGAGTCCTGTTCAAAAAGCACAGCTGTGATTTAAAATAACAGTGCAACTAAAGAATTTTATTCTTCTATAGGATTAAGCTTAACATTTTACTTCAGAAAAAGATAAAACTGCTTTTATTTTAATGAAAACCATATCATTACTATTTAATAGGAGTTACTAGCACAGAATCTTGCCATTCATACAGTATGGGTCACGACAGTAGGTACCCTCAGATTCATTCTGTGAAAGGTCAGCAGAATAAAAAAAATGGCATTTAATAAGTTCCTAATAATGTTGTAAGAAAATGCTCAAAACATGATGTTTTTTCAACCCAGCCAAGTAGTTTTGGCTTTAAAACAGTTACCTCTGGTGCGTAAATAAAAAGCAAGTGAAATTGGAAGAAAAAAAATCAATGAAAACAAATTTCAAAAGTGAAACCTTTACATTTTGGTCTCGAACAGCAGTCCCACAGTTGAAAGCACTGTGTGCACTTTCCTCCAAATACGGACTTAAGCCAAATCCCAATTCCTTCCTTTAGTCCTGCCCCAGTGACTTCCAGGGGTAACTTTCCCCTTTTCTTTAAGGAATCAAGGAATAGTGGTCATCTAACAGTTCAGATGGGGCATTGGGGGCCAGTTCAACGGGTCACTGACAACTAATCTTTGATCCTTGAAAGGTAACGGCCATCTTACCTTTGCATAACAGATGGGCAGAGCCCTGCAATAGGGCTAAGGGGACAAATTGGGATTCGGCAATAGTGATTTTTTAATGAAAGCTTTGTATATTTTCTCTATCAATATAAAGATGGTAACAAGCAGGTACCATTAACTTGAGTGAATAAAAAAATGTGCTGTGATGAAACAAGATTGATGGTAAGAGGGTAATTTAAAACATCTACACAATATGAATACGTTATCAATATTTGCTCAGTGGTGGTCACAAGGTAAGCAGTTTGTTGTGTTACCAATGCCATTCTATCTGTATTATTTAAGTTCAGAAATGGAGAAACTCTCACAGAGTAGAATGGACTCCATTTTCCCCTCTTGCTGTTTGCCCTCAGCTTTGCTTACACAAGAAGATCTTTACACCGATCCTACTCTTGTTTGCTGCTTGTGGCAGAGGAGTTTCATTTCACTGGTATTCAGTGATTTCACTCCAAACTTTCATCATTACTGCTCATGGCACTCAGCAAACATTCCCAAACAATGACCCTTTACAACCACAGTCCTCTGTGTAAACATTAGGTCACCCAGTTAATCTAACAGCATGCCAGTGTCACCAACCATATCTGATGCAATTGCACCCTAATGCTATTAATTACATTGTTAAGCTTCATGGATTAAGTTTAAGGTCACATTCTGAGTCTTCATCTCAGCATTGATCTTTTCTGAAGTAGTAAAAAGTTTGATTTGTCACTTGAGAATTTCTGCTGCTTCTTTCCCTCTTGGAGGAAAATAAAACACACCAACCTTCCCTTCCTGCATCATCACAAAGGAAAGAAGGACCATTTGGGAAAACACAGTTAAAAGTGATGCCTGCCAAGCAAAACTCTTAAACCTACTTTGGAAAAGCTGTCTCTTGAAGAACGAATCAGCAGAAATAAGGAAGCTTGAAGTTTACCTTTAAAGTTCAAAAGTTAATAATAATTGTCAAAGCAATTTAACGTGCACAGACTGTATTTTTTCCACACAAAACTGAGACAAGTATTTACACATAAATTTAAAATGCATTTGTTATTACAACATTGAATCATTTGTATTGATATAATGTAAGTTTAATTCAAATTTGGAGGTGGAAACCTTTCCATTTCCAACCTTGGAGGTGCTTTTGCCCTGTCACATTTGGCAAAGATGTTTTGGACTCAGCAATAAGGTTTGAAATTGATGTGTTTGCAGAAAAAGAAAGCTTCATTAAGAGTGCCTTGGGGTAACTGGCCTGGAGGGATACTTCACTTCTACTTCATCCAATGTTAAAGAGCCCTGATCAAAACTCCCAAAACATCTCGTGGCTAATTAACTCACTCTGTCCTGGTCAAAACAGTCAGCTATTTAAAAAATGCAAGCACAACCTGAATACATAATAAGCTGTGGGACAAAAGGAAGAGAAACAGTCATTAAAATTCTTGAGTTACAATAGAGCATGGACAGAACTTTTGCATCTGATGAGTAAATGAAGTTAAGGCAGAAGCCGAGTAAGCCCTTTTTAAGTGTATAAAGTGTGAGTTTTGTTGTGGATATCAAACACTTCTTTCTGGACTGTCCCACAGCATTGTGAGTCCATTCAACAATGTGAACTGTGTCCTCAACAGGACACTATTGTACCTCAGTGGGGTCATTTTTTTCCCACAGGGAGCTATAGAATTGCACATTTCCTGTGCTTGATGAGTGCCAGTGATGTGGTAGAAAGTAAACCCAACTGCACCCAGTTTCACTAGTTTTTCCCAAGAATTATTTGCAAATATATTTTGTTTATATATATTAGATTGTAGAAGCTAAGCCAAGCCAGACTTACAATTAAGGTCCCTTCTTCGCTTATATATTAAAGAAGGTTTAATGTAGTTTATGGACTTTACACAAATACTGTATATTTTATATAGCATAATTTTCATTTGATTTTTAAATTTTCTGCTCTGCTTTTCTCTCCATTTGCTTACTTCTATTGATCTAAACCCGTCAGAAGTGAAGACCTGAACCAACAGACCTGCAGAACGGACCACTTTCATCTGTAGTATTATCTTTGGGGATTGAAATGGGATTATTCTGGAAGATGATTTTTAAATTGGGTCACTTCCTTGGAGATCTGCCAGAGCAAAGGCAGCCAGACACACTCTATTTCAATCTTCTGCCACACATGACAACCCTTTTTTTCCCCCTTCTCCACAGTTCAGCCTGTTGATTTGTGAATTTCACTGCACCAAAAGTACTGCAAATGTGGAAAATATTTTATCTAAATTACATTTCATACCTCTTAAATCAATTTGCAATTAGCTAAGATCTCATAGCAAGACTTCAGTCAACCCACTTTCTGTAATTTAAACATAACACTGGTAACCATTAATCAGTTATGGTCTGCAGGCATCAGGTTGGCCTTAAGAGAGGTGTGAGCCAACGTGAGTTTGGCTACAGAAGCAACACCTGAACAATACATCCTTTGTGGTTCAGCTCAGCTAAATTCCACCATCAAGACACCACTAGATCTACTGAGTGTTGTCACGGCAGCACTATGTCAACTTCAGTGCTTGGGTGGGTCCGTTATTGTTGACATCCTGGACAACTAAGAAAAAGGAAGAAAGCAAAAC
>JAPMNP010684291.1:0-22753 GCA_029874935.1 Atherina boyeri | reverse complement strand
CATATCAACTAGTCTAAGGTAAGGTAAGAACATATGTCGCTATGTAAAAACGGTGAACTATCCCTTTAAAGGAAAATCCATATATAGCTACAGTAAAGTTATTTGTCAGTCAACATATCTGACAGCAGTTCAGAAAAGGTTAAGTAAGTTTTTAAAGCAGCCTTTGTTTTCACTTTTGGGATGTTTTTTTTATTATTATTTTTTATTTCACGCATGATGAACATTGGAGATTTTAGGAGAATACAGTATGTGAACAATTTAGTCTGGACTATTTCTACAGTTGCTTTTCACACATGCTCCACAGTGGAAAATCTTCTGCAAGAGATGTGCTCTTATAGTTGAAAATGTCAGTCAGTTGGTGTGGGGAAATGTCTCTATAGATGGGAGGAGGCAGGACATGATGCAGAATTAAACTGCAGAATTATCTTTGTAGCATATTTAGACTGGCAGATGTTACGCTGATATTAATACGGGGTGAATGTCAACATCTCCACAATAACATAAACCGAGGGAAAAGTAATGTTTAGGCCCGAAGAAAGGAAAATAAAGTAGTAGCTCTCTTACCATCATCTACACCGCTAGTAAAGGTTTTGACTGATCTTCTGGATAGTTAACTTGGGGGTAGATTTTTTGCGTTTAAACATACTGTATTCAGTATCTGTTTTTGGAGCATATTTGGACTCCAGCGCATTTGTAAAATTGCTGTTTCCTTCTTAAATGTTCTGAAAAAAATTACATGACATCCTCATTTAGCAGAGTGACAACCAAGCAAAGAGCACATTGGATTACGATATAGATTTCATTCAGATATTTAGTTTTTCATTTTTAGCCTTTTTTTTTCTTCAGTTAGATGGATAAAAGTACTTTCAGTCAGAAATGAATATTTTGATTAACTTCTTGTGACAATCGTGAGGTTCTTGGATTGTGTTGCTGGCCACTATGAATCAAATACTATTAATTAGCGAAGCAGTTGTCAATACCGAAAAATGTTTCTTTCATAAAGTTTAACTTGTTTTTTATTTTTTTATTTGATTGCTTATTTAGTCACGTGAAATTCATGATAAACATGGTGCTACATTAGTCCACAGTCCCGGATAAGTACAGGACACAAATGGATTTATAATCAGAAAAATAAAGTAGTTGGGTAATCCAGTAAAAGGATCACATCCTGCTGGGTTTCTGAATGACCTGTCCATCACTCTTTGCCTTGGAACTGCAGCAGATGGTGGAGGTTTGTAGTAGAGCTCCTGCTATAGGTGAGTGCGTGCAACAGCATGGCGTTACAATGTGTTGCCATTGAGTCCATGATGCATGGTCAGTGGCCCCCATTCGGGATACTCCCGCAGTCCCTTTCTCTTTGATGTAATTACTGATCTAGCTGCACGTTTCAAGCCCTCAAACTCACCTTCATCTGACTTAGAAACTGTTTCATGTGGATGAAACGCTGTGTGTCCCTCTGCACATCCTTCTGCACAGATGCAGTTTTTTTGTGATCAGAAATTACTTCAAGAAAGCAAGATTGCATTTTAGGAGTATTGAAAACAGTAAGAGGACCGAACAGATTGTCGTTGTCTGTTGTGAAATTGGAGTGTTTGTCAACATTTTAAGTTTGCACCTTCTACTGTTCAAAGTCACAAGCCTAGAGTGGAATGTTTTGTTGGTGATTGTTTTTACTTTCACCTTGTTTCTTTTTAATGGTTGTCTGTACTGTGTCAAGTTTTATTTTAGGATTAATTGGAAAAATGAGGAAACTGTGGATACATTCTTATTTAGCTCTTTCTTATAGCTTACTGAGATTTTGACATAAACACAGGGGCAACTCATCATGGCTTAGTTCCATTTAGATGCACCTTTGCTCCTGTAGCTGAGCTAGTATGTGTAAAACCATAGCCCTGGCACCTCTAATTGGACTGAAGGCATTAACATAGTTACATGTGTGTTTGTAAAGAGAAATATGATGGTTTGAATTAGCCAGAATAAAGTTAAAAGGAATGGATCCCCCCTCAATCATAGACGGTAGCGCTGATGTGGCTTTTTCTCACATGTTGCTGTTGTTCTCCAGAATCAAGACATGCTGAGCAACATCGAATCAGCGTCCGTCCGCATCGTCAAGCCTCCTCCGCTTCTCTCCTCCTCCGCCGGCCGGACCGCGCCCTCCTCCCAGTTCACACAGCCTCAGCAGCTGAGTCAGGTCAGGGCCCCTCCAGCAGCCAGTTGCAGCAATACCCAGGACCCAGACCTGAACTCCGGCGCCACCCCGGACAGCGCAGGGGGCCGGATGGCCACCATCCAAGAGGACACCAGCAGCGACTCTCACCTGGGAGAGGAGGGCCTGTCGGACGATTTCACAACCGCAGGAGCCTGCTCGTTGGGTATGAAATCCTCCTACGAGGATCTGACAGATCAGAAAGCGTCTGCCAGGGATCGGCGGCGCCTCAAGAGGCAGGACTGCATTGATACAAAAGAGACAGAGTGCTGAGTTAAAACAAGCAGCCTTTTTTTGTTAGAGGAAGAACAAAAAAAGTAATAGAAATAAATGTATCCTGATAGGGAACAAATGTGTACAGACAGCTGCTGTTTAATGTGGCAGCAAGCATCTTCTGTAGGTCAGATTTTAGAATTGTAACATTTTTTTTCTGTCACCTGTATGTTGAATGAAATCATTGTAAGGAGTTTGAAATCCCTTTAACTGCTGGTTCACATTTCTGTGCCTTTTTTAGTTCAAGACAGAGATCTGAGAAGATCTGTGGACATAAATCTGGTGCAAGACCGCTCGTTGGCCATTTTGTAACAAAAAGGATTCTAAATTTTAGAAATAGATCTCAGAAATAAGAAAGTAGTGTACACTGATTGATTCCAAGGTTCATGTAATACGCTGTAAGCAATGGTTATGGCTCGCTAGTAGGGACTAAGGTAGCGGACTCATTCTTTTAGCCCCTAAATGTACATATTATTGACTGGGTGTTGTCCAGTGAAGAAAACATTTCAGTGAGATATTGTGGAAATGGCACAGGATTTGAAAGGTTACTGTCTTTATTCTATCTTAGAACTGCACTTAAAGTATTTTTTATCATCACTGGAGAATTTAAGGTATGTTTTAAGGTTTTCTTTACAAATTATGAACTTGTTTGGTATCTGATCCCTCTGTGTAAATAATGCAGTTTTATATGCATAAATGTCATATCAACCGTTTGAGCTTCCAGTAACATGAGGGTTAAAAGATTGGCCTCTCTTCTTTTAAATCCTGCACTAAACAAAAAAGGGTGCCTTTTTTGTGTAATTTGTTCCTAATGTTCCATTCTCACTTATTTTTATGCAGGAATACATTACCCGTTTCCAGCATCATTTCATGATGTTCTGAAATTGATTTTGAAACTGAATTCTCAGAGGTTTATTTTTCTGCACTTGTGCCAAGTTAGCTCTGCACCTCTTAACATTGTAACATTGTAAAAATTGTAAGTTATTGTAGGTCAAGAAAAAGTGTTATTTCTTTTTATTTTCTACAGATACTGCAGGATGAATGTGAAAACTGCTGTCATATTGGATAATGTGTATTTTTTTGTTTCTACCCATATAAATGTTGTTTCTCAAATTCTTTGCTTGTATGAATTACACATCCCAAAATAAAATTAAAAAAACTTTATTGTGCATTTTAAACATTTGTCGTGCATTGCTTTACAAATCACAGCAGCAGGATTGATTGCAGTATAGAATAGTTTTCTTATTCACTGGGAACACAAAAGGCTACTTTCAGGGCTTTTAGCATCCACGTCTCCCCAGTAAGGCAGGATGAAGGGCAGGTCGGCTACACGGCTCTCCAGCAGTCCCCACAGGTGCTGGGCAACAAACTGGTTTCCCTTCTCTGAGAGATGCAACCCATCAGATAGGTAGGTTGTGTAGTCCTGAAAGGGAAAAAAAAGGAAGGCTATGAGGACATTTTAAGACCAAATAGGCTCTCAAAGGTCCCAACATTCACCAAATAAGGTGCGAATGTTTAGCACATAGGTAACAAAGACAATATTACAGTGCATACATAGCTTTTTGTAAAACATTTATCAGAAATGTGAGTTTTATATGAATGAGTATTGTTGTTCCTGTTGGTGCAAACAAAAAAGGGTTGTATGCGAAGACACTGCAGGACAAACTAGCACTGACGGACTGCACTCACTTGTCCATCTTTCTGCATGAGTGTCCAGAGATCTAAGACATCTGAACCACACTGACCGGCTGCCTGAACACAGGCCTGAGCATACTGCCCCACAACAGAGTTGTGGCGATTGAGAGGACATCCTGGAGGAGACATAAAGAGGCATTCATTGTCTATGCAGGCCACAGGAATAAAGATGTTCAACACAGAGATGAGAAAGAGGGCAATTAGGCAGCCCAGTGTTACCTTTAAGAATGCACTCTTTCTCCCAGGCTGGCTCATGAAGGGGGGGAGGAGTGATGAAGATAACTCTGTCTGCTGATATACCTGCTGAGGTCAGAAACTTGCTGATCTCCTTCAGGTTCTCAGAATATTCCTGCAAAGGGATGTGCTGCTGTGGGTTCTTATCTGAAAACATATGGAAGCAGACCAAAAGATTATTAGTGGCAGCCTTTTCTGCATGTAAAAAAACAAACGAACAACAAAAAAACTTTCAGAAAAATAATTTTTAGAAAATAGTAAGCTTGCAAGTTAAAGTAAGCACCAATATATAACTTCTTGTAGTTAAAGTCTCCCGGCCAAAGCTGGCAGTCGTTTACTCCCCTTAACATGATAACTACAACAATTTATGGTATACTCCACAGGAAAAGGCCAAGATTAAGGTTTCCCGGGATGCTTTACCTTCCAGTGCACAATCGTTGGCTCCAAAGAAGACAGTAACAGCTGCTATGTTGTTGTCTGCAGAGTTTTGGCTGGCAATGAGGCGAGGAAGAACAATCTTGGCCCATCTGGAGTTGTATCCAGACAGTCCTCTGTTTACAACATCACATTTTCTGAAGAGGAAGTAAATGTCAGTTTCAGTGATCACATAGAGGCACATTATGCAGCTGCATCACAGATGTGGGACATTCCATGACAACCCATCCAGTTTTTAAAACGTTTGTTTATTTTTTTTTCTTCTTCTTTTAAAAAGGGGCTAAAAATTATGTTTTTGTTTTAATCCACGGTTGTAAAATCATGCTTGTACTGATGCAAAAGTTTGAGGTTTAACAATTTTTATTTTACCAATCAACTTCCTTCAAATGTATTTTTAGCAACAAAATAACCTAATCACAAGGCAGAATTTTTGTCATATTGTCAAAATCCCTAGCTACTCACCTTGCAAGGTTGTTAGCTATTTCTGCCCCCCATCCATTGGCTTGAAATGAAAACTGAAAAATGCAACATTTGGTTAGCAGGCAGCAAAAAAATATGCATAATAATACTGAATGTAAAAAAATAAATAATAAAGAAGAAAAATTTAACTGCAGGGACATACCTGTGTAATGGAGTCGCCAAATAAAATAACTCTGGGCCAAATGATTGTGTTGAACTTGGACATGTTAGATTTTGACTAAAGTCTCGTAGGAAGTAGGGAAGATAACGCGAGATGTAATGAACCTGTAAAAACTTAATCGTCCCCAGTTTAATTTAACCCAAATTAATTAGCAAAAAAACGTTTTAATCAACGTTTACTTTAAAAGTATCCAGTTCACAGGATAATGTTTTTAGGAGTAATCTAATATGAGGTAGACACATAAATAAAATAATAATAATTGAAAAGAATCTGCCGTGCCTTCCTATGTTTTTATTTGGAAGGGAAGGGAAGCGGATGTTGTGCCACAGTAAAAATCTTCCGTGTGAACTGCCAACTTGAGAAATTTCCTCCAGGATTCAGCCAACAACTGAAGGTTAGCTCTCTTCGTTTTTAAACATCGCAAACACCAACTACAACAGACTGTTTGATTATACACTATTTGTTTATATTTTGATAAATTTTTCATTCCAAATTGATAATGATTTTGGGAAGTTAAATTAACGTTCATCCCATGTTTACTGCGCGCGACTTCCATTCGCAGTGTGTTGTCAACTCATACACGTGAAAACGGGAAAAGCATCACTTAGTAGTGTGTGGGTAATTAATCAGTTTAATCTGTTAATGTCTATCGCTTTCTATCTCTTAGATAACGTCTGTAAACGCTAACATTGGCCTGGCTAACATGCGAATATTGAAATCAATCAGTTTTTAATCGGTCGTGGCCATCAGCATCATCATTGTTAATGAGTTTAATTTCAGTAGTCGGTATTCACGAGGCAACAGGAATTAAGTGCAGTTTGTTTTGCTTTGGGGCACTAGAGTCCTTAAACTCGTGTGAAGTTTGGATCAGATGTTTGAAGTAAAGGGAACCTCCTTGCCTAACATACATTTTGTGTGCTTCAGAGGGATGTTGCGACGTCCCAAACCATCCGACTCTGAGGCGGACGTCCTGAGAGAGCAGCAGCGTTTTCTGACCTCAGGGGCTTCCTCTGCTGCCAGTGTTGTCCGCCGTCCAGACAAGAGGAGAGGGGAACCTGGAGCGACAGAAGGAGGTCACAGCGAGGAAAATGGAGGAAATCAGAAGGATGTGGTCACCATAGAAGGTTAGAATTTAGTTGTGACCATTGGGGCATTTTTTAAAAAAAACTGTGTGAACCATTTATTTCACCAGTACTGATTTTCAATGTAAAAACGACCTAATGTTCATCTGTGATATTAAACATAGATCTTCCAGACCAGCTTCCATCTCTGACACCGGCCCCACCGAAGAAATCACGCTTTAAAGCTGGACGAGTTACCTTTGAGGATGAGGATGCTGAGGAGAGGCTGAACAGACATGACACGCACATCAGTGCAGTTCTTTCTAGGATTGTTGTAAGTGCCTTTTGTAAAATCTTAACGGATTCACGGAAAAGTGTAAATGAGTAACTGTAAACTGTATAAAGCATTAAGATCTTGATTAATAAACTGTACATACAAACAGTGCATAAATTAAGCTGCTATTTTGCCTTGTTGGTTATAAACGTTATACTTTTTGCATTGTGTCTTCTATTGGTCGGTAACTTTATTATTTTCTTTAAGGAGAGAGATACCAGCGGTGCTCCTGTGTCTCTACCAGCATTTACAGGCATGGCATTCCCCAAAGTATTGCACCGCTCACAAACAAGCAGTCAGGTAAAAGTTCATCATATTGATTACACATTTTTATGTTGTTTTTATTTCTTTTCGTAATATGATAAAATGTAAAAAAAAAAAAAAGAGGGTGATTGATCTTTTTGTGTCACATTACAATGCTGAAGTCATACATTTCATATGTACCTCTTTACTTGTGAGCATTATTGCATTAATTAACATTGCGGTTATTTGGTCCTTACTTGCAGGTACCACCTTCATCAGCTGGAGGAAAGAAGAGCATCTTCGCTCGCCAGATTGCTGCTCAGAGACTTCAGGAAACCAAGAAACTTTTACATGGTTCATCTGATGCTTTACCGATTCCTCAAACAAGAGAGCAGATCCTCCCTCCTGATAATTGTATGGATACAGATCACGGTGATGTTGCTGGTGATCGTAAGTATTATTAAACTTTATAGCTCATTGTAAAAGCTGATGTTTTTTTTAAGCAATATGAAGAACAAATATCAAATTGCCAAAAGCCTCTTTTTTCTTTTTCACCCTCCAATTTTTGTTCATTAGAGCCATCTACACACTCAGGCCCCAAGTTGGTGTCAGGTCAGGGACTTGGGTGCCCCGATAGTTTAGGAGAGACCATGAGAATCCACAGAGAGAATCAGGCCAAGCTCCATGCAATGTCTCAATCTGAGATAGTCGAAGAACAGAGGAAACTCTTGTCCCAGCTTGGTAAGCAGTGATGTGGTCTATGTGAGAGCATAGAAAAAGTCTTCATCTATATCAAGTTTTTATCGAAAATAATACCACACAACAAGTTTGTATGTCTTTGTACAGAACCATTATTTCTGCTTCCCAGATCCCAGGCTGGTGGACTTTGTCAGATCTTGCAAAGCTCAGAATGTCTCATCCTCTGCGCCCTCATCCAAACACTCAAAGGACGAAAGCAGAAAGGAAGATCCTCCACTCGAACGTGTGAGCAGAGTGTCCTCTAGTGCTGCTTTGCTGTCTGAACAACCTCAAGAGGTGGGGATGGAGGAAGGAGCAGAGGAGCTGGTTCCAACATCGGTGATGACCGGTATGCTTTACTCAGAATAAAAAGTTGTTTTTTTTTTTTACTTCTTTCTTGTCATTGTTTTTTACTGATGATGCTCATGGTCGGGCCGATCAACGGTAATTATATTACATGCATGACCATGATATATAGTTATTGCAATGGAAAAGCATTGAAGCAAAGCAAATGGGTGGAACTGGGTTCAACTATGAAGAAGCTCTAAACCATGTGCACATAAATGAGATATAAATGATGTCCATGTATGTGATATTCATTAAAAAATCTGCACACGACCAGCTGCATACAGCCTTTAAAATATATCCGCCTCTGGCAACATCCAGTCTTTTAACCCACTCTCTTGACTGTATTTCATCTGCATTTAGGCCACTAAGTCTTCAGCATTGTTAATAAACTTTTAATTATATTATCTTGATTTGTCTCACTGAATGTTGCCTGTTTGTCACAAATAGATTAAAATGATTTATTCTAAGGTAATAAAAACACAACAGTTCATTTAGTTAAGTGATAAGATGCTATTACAAAGATAGTTTTAAAAGATATAATTATTGTTTTTTTGTAGATCTTTGTCACATGTTGTAACTTTACCCTCTCATGTCTGCGAAATCAGAGGAGGAGCTGCCAGTGAAGCCTCAGAAGGAATGGGTCCACATGGATAAGCTGGAGCCAGATAAGCTGGAGTGGATGAGAGATTTGCCTGCACCCAGAAGAAAAGGAACCAAGAAGGTAAGGGGGTAATTCCCTCTGAGATCTGTTTTTATTTATTTATTTTCCTGGATTCAAGTGTTTTTTTCTTGAATTAAAAATGGATGTTATGCATATCAGTCTGTGAAATCTCCTGTATGGTTTGATGCGCCCTAAAAAGGCCATGGAGGCTCGTTTTGACTTTGCGGGTACCTTAATTCCACCTACTGAGGATCTGCCAACCCACTTAGGCCTGCACCATCACGGAGAGGAACCGGAGGTCAGTAGCATCAAATTTGAAAGCAAGTCTCGATTTTATTAGATTTTTATTTCTTTTTGTCTTCTATTAAAAACACTGTAGTTTCTATATTGGATTTGGCAGAAAGTCTTTGTTTCATCAAACCTGTTAATGGTTTTACTTTTGTAATGTCTCCCCAGCGGGCAGGTTACTCCCTGCAGGAACTCTTCCTGCTGTCTCGGAGTCAGCTCACCCAGCAGAGGAGTCTGGCTCTCGGCACTCTGGCCAACATCCTCTCAAAGGTACACAAACTTACATGCAAAGTATAACACATAACTACAGAGAATTTAGCCTGCATTCAGTTGTGTGGCTGCGTTTTGTGTCTTGTAGGCGCTAGCTGGGGAGTACCTGTCTGTTCTGAAAGGCAGCATGATTTCCACCCTGCTTGATGCCGGCCTTCTCTTCCTACTTCGCTTTGCTCTGGATGATGGTGTAGAGGGAGTGATGTCTGCAGCAGTGCATGCACTTAAAGCACTCCTTGTTTGTACAGAAGATGAAGTAAGATCACCATGAGAATTAGATAAAAACTTGTCTTCACTTAAAGGAAAAGCACTTCTTTTTTTTTTTTGACCAGGACCTTATTTATAGCATGAAATATGTTAATGAACTCACCCGGACAATTTTGGAGTTACTTGAAGTCTATTGGGAGATATTTAGATCCATCGCGCTGGCGTACATATCCATTCAATGGAAGATGTCAGGGAAAGCATTTCAGCCTCTAAATAAGACATTATCTGCCAAGAAACACCTGCATTTAACTAGTGTTTAGTTATAAGTTGCTGTACTATCCCTCTGTGCCTTCAGAGCGGCTTTGTTGTCATCCGAAACCATAGCTATAGAGACACAAACCGGTTATGATGACGACACTACATAAGAAAGTGCCTCTGACTATGCTGTTGCCCCGACAACGCCAGCAAGATGGATCTAAATATCTACCGCTAGACTTTAAGTAACTCCAAAATAGTCCGGGTGAGTTTATGAATGTATTTCATGCTATAAATAAGGGCTAGGTTAAAAATAAACTGTACTTTTCCTTTAAAATGTGTGGATTTTTCACATTAAACCTCTTGCTGCATCATCTTTCTTCAAAGTAAAAGAAAAAAAACCCAGCAAGGTTTTAAAACCAAGTGAGCTCATTGGTGTTGGGGAATACAGTGTTTTACTGACAACAGTGTTCCTCCTGAATTAATTTCAGGAATGTTTGGACATAACCTTTTCCTGGTTTCGCGGTCTGGCCTCCTTCCCTCTGCTGCCATCCTCTCAAGAGGAAGAAAATGAAGAAGATGAAGAGCTTGATGAAATCATGAAAGAGACAGCCAAGGAAAAGGAGGAGAGGAAGAGTGATTATGATGTTGCCAGGCAGGACGTTGTCAAGGTAAATAGCCAAGTTATCTTTTCATTGCACTTGTTGTGTTTAAGTTTGGCATATACAGACTGGATGGTGACCGTTTTGTTTTTTTCAGGGTCTGATGAAGATGAAGTTGCTCCCCAGGCTGCGCTACATTCTTGAAGTAGTTCGACCATCACCTCGGGTTGTCCAGGACATCCTGCAGATCCTGACACGCGTTGCACGGCACTCTTCATCCTCTGCCACACAGGTAACAAGAGTAATACTGAAGAATTTACAGATTGATTTCCTTCATCGCTGCTTACTGTTTACTGTATTTCACTCTCAGGTGTTGGATTGTCCTCGTCTGATGGAGACGGTGATGTCTGAATTCCTTCCCACTTCCTGGGCGGCATCAACTTTACTCAAACCTCAGTCCATTTATGGACACCCGCTGGCCAGCGCCATGAAGCTTTTAAGGGTTCTGGCTACATCTGGCAGACATGCCTCTGCTAGACTGGTAATTGTTTCTGATAATTGTGACAAATTCTGAAAGGCAGTGCTTCAGGTGGTCATTAACTGAATGAGCTATGTCTATATTTACATATGGAAGTGTTCAGCGGTGAAAATGTTCCACAACCCCCTCTTTTTTTTTGATTGAGTATGCATCTCCCTGAATTTGGAATCAATAAAAATAATCGCTGTTTTTAGTACTTAAATAGTAAGTACATGCGATACATTTATATGAGTTATGACTGTATAAGATAAGCTTTAGGTAAGTTTTAAACGGAGTAATCATGTAGAAATAATGACAACAATCAACAGTCGCGTATCTTCCTCTCTTCTCCCCCAGTTAAACTCTTTGGGAGTGAGGGAGCGATTGTCATGCCTGCTAAGTGCTGAGCCCAGTGAGCTGCTGATGGAGCCGACAGAGGCCCTCAGGATCACCACCGAGGCATACAGGCTGTGGGCTGTAGCCGCCAGCTATGGACAGGCTTGCAAACTATACATGTAAGTTCATTCTTGTCAGCACTGCCGAAGAAGGACAGAGGGATTTTAGCACTTTTGGTTCATGAGATTGTATTATACCTGTCATCTTGACAGGTATAATACAGTTTAAAGGAAAAGTAAGTATAATACCTGACAGAAAAGATACAGTGGTATGACCCTTGCCTCTAACTATTCTGCCTGTTTGATCACCTGCAACTTCTACCTTTTTTCCCTAAAATCAAATTCAAATGAAATATTTGCCATTTTGGTGTAATACAAGAGATGTTTTCCACTTTAAGTTGCAAAGTTGCCTCTGCAAGAAGGAGTATTCCAAGATGTGCAGGAGGTTTGGGAACTGTGTATCATCTTTAGTTACCAAATTCAAACAAAGTAGAGTTGTTTTTTCGAAGAATATTTTCTAAACTTTCCGATTTGCAATCACTGTCGCAGAATTGTAGCAATGAAAATGTCTACTTCACAGTGGGTCTTTTGCTTGATGTCCTTTAAATGTGTGTTTTGTATTTGTCTAGAGACCTGTACCCAGCCTTAGTGAAGACCTTGCAGGCTGTCCACCAACTCCTGCCCCCCTCAGACCCTCTGCTGCCTCAGCAGCTTCAGCGACTCTCAGCTCTGCTTTCTCTGCTCACACAAGTTACACACACCGCTGGCTGCCATCAGGAGCTACAAGCTGGCATGGTCAGGTATGGAAGAGCGACATGGTGATGACTCAAACACTGTTTGCTGGACATATCTAAGTCAGCTTGTTGCCTATTTTGTTCTTACTACAGCGCTCAAGGCGAGGAGTGCCCCCCTCCGCCTCCTGTGTCCTGGGGTCATGTCACTGGGTTGCAGGCGTCCCTGTTGGGACATTTAAAGGGCTTTGTCAAGATTCTTGATAATCCAGCCCAGAAAGACAGCAGCTTGGCTCTTATACCAGTTTACCTGGTCTATCTAGAAGCTTACTACCATCACCTCTCCAGACAGGTATTACCGCCTGCCTCACTGTCACTGAAAGGTCATTGTCTGTGTTTACGATGTGTTACAAAGCCACTTTTCTTTAGACTTAGGAGCTTGTAAAATTCACAATCATTCAGGCTTAACCCTGTTGTATATTCATTAAATGTGTCAACACTTATGATCAACAGAACTCTTTTAAGCCAGTGGAAACTCTTCAAGAACTGGAGCTTCTGACATCTGAGGTTATTCTCCCTCTTATGTGTCACAGTGCTGTGCAAAGCCTGATGAAGAATCTCAGGTATGCCTGATTTATTCTGAGCCTGTATTGTCAATGTAGTTTTGACAATAAAATAAAACTGTTAATAAAACTAATTAGAACCTTTACCAAGTGCTTTTTCAGCAGCATGCTTTATCTTTTTTTGAACAAGGTCTTCCTCAGTGGTGTGCACTGTTAAGTCTGGTCACCTGGGCTCAGATAATACTCCTAACCTGCCTGGTTTGGCCTGCCCAGGATGGAGGAACCGTCCTGGGATGGTTGTTTCCAGCTCACCTTTCCCCCTTCTGACAGGACTGGGACTCCTCTTGGAAACAATCACAGGAATCCATAAAGGTCTCAGCAGCAAGGTAGCTTTTATTTTAAGAGATTAAATATATCTTGTGTTTTATTGGATGCCACGAGATGGAATGTGAGCTGCTGATAATTGAGTCAAAATTGATATTTACTTATATCTTGCGGTGAGATATGATAACCACGTATTTATCTGAAGTTTTGACTTTTCTTCGTCCGATCTTCTATCACTCGTTTCAGTTCACCGGCCTCGTCCTGTCAGAGCCTGTGATTGGTTACCTCCGCAGCTGCTGCCAAGCTAAACCCACCTTGTCTCACACCAGGGCTTGGCTCCTGCGTCATGAACACCATCTCCTTTACCTGCTGCTCCAGCTGGCACACAGACTGGTAGATCTCACTTTGATTTCAACGTTTTTGAGAAAAATGGGAAAGTGTATCCAGACTCTTGACTGGTAGTGTACATTTGATAAATGTTATCTTCTGTCTCAAACTCATAGTTTTATAATCCATTTCATAACAAGTTTTTCAGTTTGCTTGTGAGATCAGGTTAAATTTGGGAGATAATGTTATTAGTTATGCAATAAAGTTGTTTTTTTCATCTTACTCATCTTTTTTTTAATATTTCTCAGGTCCCGACTGAACCAGAAGTAGCCAAACACGCTTCACTTTTCCACCAGGTGGCACTGGTGCTTCTTCCCTGGTTATTGCCAGGCAGTGAATACCTGGCGCATGAACTGCTCTCCACTATTGTTTTCAGCAAGGACCTCATATCGTAAGCATTCTTCTAATGTTCTCAGTTTAATCAGGGGTAAATTTCCATGAAACACAGCCTGCAATCCTGATTTTCGTTTTTGTTCCCCATCTGGTATTTTCTGTTTGAATATTTATATTGGTCATAGCTTGACAGATAAAACCTGTGATTATGATTTGTCATCGTTTGATATACTTTTCAGTACTGCTTTTCTTTTTCTTTTTTTTTTTGGTATACTGTTAAATTAGCAGATGACACATTGCCACTAAAAGTGATGTTCTTGCTAGTAAAGTGGATTTATCGGTGTCTTTGGTTTGCAGAGAGGGACACAGCGGAGGACCTGAGGCTGTAGAACTTGGGGAGCTGAAGCTTCATGAGGACACACAACAACACACCTCTCCCTCTCTCCAGACTGTTGGCGCACTCCTGAGAGAAGCCTGCGTCCAGCTACCATCCATTCGAGGCTGCTTCCTGACTCATTTGGCCCATCTGGAGCCATCTGTACTTGCATCCAGAGATGCTCTCCTGGGGCGCAGCCCATGGATCAACTCCCACCTTCTTCCAGAGCTCACTGGCCCCATACTACCGTCTGACTGGGCTTTCCTCCCGCTCATCAGCCTTTACGAGCGAACAGGGGTGTCGGATGGTGGAGGGCTGGCAGTGGAGGAGCTGCCCCAGGGGGCACTGCAGGCCGTGACTCACTGTCTGCAGTGGCTGCTGCTGCTGGACATCTGGAGGGAGGAAAGTCTAAAGGTAGAGAAACAAGTCAGGGCATCTATATTTCTGCAATTGTCATGACAAAGTTGCCTCAAAAGGGGTTGTGAGTTTCTGTCGTGCACTTCCGGGAGTTGAGGAGAAAAAATTCCTAAAGTTTAACTTGAAGCAGATTTTATGAGGCTGATGCTAATGTTGTAAAGTTTTACAGGGTTTTTAAGATGGGAAAAAGGTTAAGGAAAGAAATTCAGCAGCAAGGTAAAATCAAGCAAATGAAAGAGCAGATGGGTAAATTTATGTGTTGATATTAAGATTTAATATAAGATTTCCTGAACAGGTTGTCAGTTATTTTTTTAAGCAATCTTCTTGGTTTCAGACTCCATAATGTCAGGATTTACAGCTCCTTTGCGAACTAAACCGGAAATCCTCAGGAACTGGAAAGAGAGAACTGCATGTAGACACTTTTTTGGCTGAGGAGTTATGATATGAAGGGTTTTCACAATTCTGATGTTATTATACCTCCATATCCAATTCCAAAATGGAACTATTTATGTCCTTCTTAGTTTGCCTTCTTAAACAAGAATTGAGCACATGAATCAATAATGAACAATAACAATTGATTGTGATGGTGCTGTATCCATGATTGCACAATCTTCTGGTAAGTAATATTGATTTAGACCTTTAGTGGATCCTGTTGCACCTCTGTTCTGTCAAATGAGATGTGTTTCTGTGTTTGTAGGTGATCCTTCCTGTCGCCAAGCTTGCCCGCCTGTCCTGTGTGTTCTTGTGTTCAAGTGACTTGTTCTTGGAGAGACCTGTTCAGAAACTGACCTGGGGTCTGTTCAGACTGCTAACCAGGTCTGATAAAACATCTAGATTATCACACTTTTGCACCAGATCTAAGCTGTGAACCTCTACAGCTCCTAATAAAGGAATGTTTCTTCTCTAAAGGGGATCCAAGCTGGACTCTTTGGACCTGAACGTGCCTCCTCCTGGTCTTGCCTCCTTCCAGGATTTGTATACAGCCCTTTTGGCCCAGTATGAAGCTGTGTCTTTTGGAGACCGCTTGTTTGGCTGCTGGGTCCTCTTGCCTTTGCAGAGGAGGTACAGTGTCAGTATGAGGCTGGCTGTGTTTGGAGAACATGTAGGGATGCTCAGATCACTGGGAGTTACGCAGGAACAGGTAAACACATAAACTGCCTTTTTAAAAAGAAGCATGAAGTGATTTTTTTTTTTGTGCGGTTCTTTATTCTTACATGAGTTATTCTGTTGTCTGACCCTTCATATGAAGCTGTCTATCCCTATCGAGCGATTCACTTCGCCACCTGAAGACTCCCTGCCTCTTCTTCGTCTCTACTTCCGCTCTTTGGTAACAGGGAGTCTGAAGTTCTCCTGGTGTCCCATCTTATACGTGGTTTCCCTGTCTCATGTGAACTCATTCATCTTCTCTCAGGATGCTGCTGCACAGGTACTACTTGGCTCATAAATGTTGTCTCTGCACAAAGAGAGAAGGAAAAAATGAAGAATGTGATTTTTGTCAACACTGGGGGTTCTCCTTCATTCGTAAAAAAAAAAAAAACTGAGCTCTTCATGGTAGATTCTCTTCTTTGAGTGTCTGATTTTTTGGAAAAAGAAATTTCTTTCGAGCAACCTCCCACATGTGTAATGATTTAACATATCCAGAGGGTGCTGCAGCTGCACTGAGTAGGAGGCTGGATTTGTGGGGAGAGCGCAGGGATTTTACAGGGATCAATGAATATTTTCTGCATCAAATCTGTGCTCAGTGGATTTGGAAGATTTTATGAGTGCATAACTGTCCTTATGCTATTGATTACAACTCAGTGGGGCATCCTCAGAATTTTACTTGGCTCCCTGATGTTCATAATGATGGAAATTTGAGGTATGCAAGTTGGATTTAACTTTCAATATCTTGGACTTTTAAATCCGAGAATGAGAAACACATTTTCTAACATATTATTTACTCTATTCCCAAATTGTAGAGCAGTGCAGCTGAGAATATTAATACATGCAGTTTTGAAAGTGTATGTAAGTGCATCAGTAGAGAACATCAGCTGTATGTAAACTACTTATTGTTTTCCAGGAGGTTGAATCTGCTCGACACAGTATGTTGAGGAAAATCTACTACTTGACTGATGAGGTACCACTCTGCTTTTTGCATGCACATGCTGTTTTTTTTTTCCCACCGTTCTCTTTTTCTGGTCTCTTGATACCATCGATGTTCATTGATTACCCACTCTTGCTCTGACAAACTAGTCTGTTTCCTGGATTTTTTCTAATTGTTGACCCCTTTCAGGTAGTTTTTAGTCTCTTTATCCGTTTCTCTCACCACATGTGGGTATCAAAGCTTAGTTTGGCATTTTGTTGGTTGTTAGTGTTCACTAGTGTAAATGTGGGCTGAACAGTGGTTAGCACCAAAAGTGTTAGTTTTCATAAGCACAACTTCCCACTAGTATTATTCTTGCTTTTGTCAACTCAGCCCTAAATTCCACCAATAATTTAGTTTAGAAATTTTTATTTTTGCTCTTTTTTTTTTCCAAACATGTCTGCACTATATTCGGATTAATTTATAGAAAATTTGTATACACGGATAAATGAGAAACGATCATCTTAGTTTATAAAATCCAAATTCCTGTTGCATTGTTTTAACGACAGGTTGGTAAGTGACATATAAATCGCAAATGATCACTTCTAATGTATTGCCAAGATCGGATTTGACAAACAAATCTGATTTTCCTGCAATTTAAATACAACCTTTGAGCAATCATGTTTCATTTGCTCTGGCAGAATGCATCTTGGTCTCCTTGGGGCCAGGCCAGTCACACTTTTCATAACTCTAAATGGCTGTAAGTCTGTTTGAGTTGGTCCAGAAAATATCTGGTCTGCGCCTGTTTGAGAATCCAATAGGAATTAAAAGGTCCCATATGAATTAGCATTGGTACATTTATTTGGCAATGTTGATAAAGGAGTCCTTTATTGGCCTGATGTCATCTTCTTAAGTAGGGTTCTCCACAGTCATTCGCCCCCTAATAATCTCTGTAACACCCATTAGGGGACTAGTATCACTTGTACAGAATAACTCAAACTCCTACTCTTCTCTCATCCTTTCACTGTCAATATCTTATTTCCAGGTGTTGAGGAACCACTTGCTTCTTTTCCGTCTTCCCCAACAACACGTGCAACTCGGATTTGATACGTATGAAAAGTTGCCTCCCATAAGAGCAAAGCGTTTGGAGAGTGTTCTTGGTGTGCACAACAGCAAAAATGACAAAGGAGACTGAATGAAGCAACGACGGACAAATAAAGTGGAAGTGAACCAAATAGGATACGGAGGAGTAACCGTATGAGACTGTTGGCGTGTGAAATAAGATGAAGTAAAACAGGTTCAAGATGGTGGGAAGCAAGGCCACATAAACATCAAGATGTACCTTGGCCCGAAAAACAGCATGGTCACAGAAATATCTATGTGGCCAGTTCTCTTAAAGGAAACCAAATCATAGCTGGAGTCGGCCAGCTGTGCAAATAACTATGAGAGCTGTCACTGGAAATTACCTGAATCCCTGTTCAGCCACAGCAAAAGGTTGAATACAGAAATTAAGTACAGATGCAACATGCCACAGGTCCTAAAGCCCTTGTCTTGTTTCTACTTGTGACTCCAGTCTTTTGCCAGAGTTACTGTTTTTTTGGGGGAATTTTTTTTTTTTTTTTTTTTGCAAGCTTGAAAAACAGCCCAGGACATTTCTTGGCATCCTAGTGGGAAAGACAAATGTCCAACTTTACAAGTGCCTGAAATGGTCTTTTTATTTGTGAATAAAACAAGACTCTCATGATGATGTGTGACCTGTTATCTGTAATCCCACTAAGACACAGCACTGCAACTCTATCCTGGAAATGGATTTCAACAGAGTATAGCTGTCGGCCACAGTAGACTTTAACAAATAGAACTGAGGTTAAAAACTTAATTTCCTTATTTCTTTCTTCTTCTTTTTTTTTAAAGGTTACACCCAAGTCTATTGGAACAGTTCAGATAAGAAGAATATTCAGTTCCACCTCTTTATTGACTCGCTCACCAATGCCATTTAATGCTCCATTACTTTTCTACTAAAACTGTCAGATCAGATGTGGAAAATGCCCAAGAGGCACAAGCTTGTTTTCTCTATTTCTGGTTAAATAAGCGTGATCCAATCCCATTACACAACATTAACATTTATTAACGTTTACATACCGATTAAGTTAAACATTCTAACTTCCTATAACCATTTAATATTCAATTCATGCTTAAAAGATACCGCTGAAACTACATGCATGTGACAGCCCTGCATATTCATTCATCCCATAACCTCTGGACAGCTTATCCTTGTTTGGGGAATTCAGGCATTGTTATCCTCTTAATGAGCCATTCTGCAGCAGATCATCAATGCAACAAGCATTATGAAATGGCATTAAGAATATAACTTAATAACTAAATGTCCCTATAGAAATTAGTGTGAGCATGGATTCCTGTAAATGGAGCACTCAAGTGTTTAACTTAGTTTGCATTTTTGTGGTGATTTTATGCCATGAAAGTTTTTTTTCTTTTTTTTTTTACCTGTGTAATTAAAGAATACTGATAAACAACCATCCTTCCCACATGTCTCATGATTTAACAGTAATAAGCTAATTCTTTTTTACACTATTAGCAGTAACCCAATACTCCTGTGGAGGTGAATTCCTGTTTCACATTACGCTCGTTTGGTTTTGCGACTAAGATTTTTTAACTTTACATGTAGAACATGTCAGGGTTTATTCATTCTTCCACAGTGTTTCCAATGAATGGATCTGACCGGGTTACTGATTAAAACAAAGATTTTTCTTTTTTACTGATTCTCATCTCCAGTGGAGTTTCTTGGTATCTGATACGCTGCTAAAAGACAATGGCACCTCCTACTAATGTTGGTCACAAGATTCGGTCCACATCTGGTCTACATTTCTTCTCATACATTGAGGGGAACATGAAAAAGTGTTCCACAACAAAAACCAGGAATCTGCAAGAGGCAGATCATTTTACCAAGTTAAGATTAATCTTAACTTAATCCCCAAAATTGCCTTGTGATTTTTTTTGTTATCTTCAAAGAAAGCTCAAAAGATCAGAAGACTGATAATGAATTAGTCTTTCCTGATACTTGTAAACCTTTGCTGAGCTTTGCATGGCAGAAACAAAGAAGAAAGAACACATACACACCCTTTTCACTTGTGTTTTGGATCCTTGGTTGTAGCCATAACAGTCCAGTCCAGCAGGCCCATCACTGTAGTTGTATTCCCTTCTGTAGTTATATTATTTGATGATGTATGATGTAGAAATAAGCACTGGCCCACTAAGCTGCTGTAAAAAGATGATTTAATACCAATAAAACCCAAACACTAAAAGTTTGACATTTTGCTAAATTCTTTCTTGCACATTGTACATGAGACTATTAACCTGTTGTAGAACTGCATCCGGCAGCTGCTTAGCTTAGATTAACACTAAAGAGGTTATATTTTGCTGAGTTGGTTTTCCCTCTACTAATAGGAGCTGTTTAAGTTTTAGTGCCTGTAAAGGTTCTACAGGATTCACGGGAAATATATAGCCAAACAACATTTCTGGAAACCAGAAATGCATGAAATATGTTTGTTCTACTGAAGATCTTTTGAATATTCTTAGAAAAACTAAAGAAAAGGGTTCAGAGAAAAATGGCAGTGTCAGAACTAGCTGCAGGTGGAAAGTGTGTCCTGTGGTTGATCCTGAAGCTGTCAGCTAAGAGCATGTGTTAGATCAATTCTCCACCCCAGCCCACCTTCTAACGACCCCCTTGTGTGTTGATTGATAACGTTGACCTTCAGACGTGACCCCAAAGTCAATTCTGCATACGTCCTAAAATTTAAGAAGCCATAGCAAACATCTTGATTGTAGTCCAGGCTTTCTTTCCTTGATCGCTATGCAACGCATTTACATAAAGCCTTAAAAATGTGTTTATAACAAATAATGACCAGCTGTCTTGTTATTTTGCCATTTTTGACCAGCAGACCATTCAGGGCTGATGGACAGTTTCATAGAGGACCTTAAAGTCTACAGTAGGACAAAAAACAGTTTCACTAATGATGTCTTCATCATCATGTGACACTTCAGGGTCCTGTCTCTATGCCTCCAACTGATCGTGAACCTGGCTACTTGCCGCATGGATGTCCCTTTGGTTGACGGGTCAGCACCCATGACTCATACCCGGGAGGCTGCCCGGGCCTTCCTTTGGCCCTGCCACAATTACATGCCCCAATCTCCAGTTTGATCATTATGAACGCCCTATTCTTGTTTTTATAAGCCATGTTCAATGTGTTTTCTTGCACCTCCTACTCGTCAGGAGTGAGATTTTTTTTGTATTGGGTTACATGATGATCACGTGATTATAGTTAAATAAAAGCTAGATAGCACAGACCTGCAGTGCAGCAGTAGGTGAGGGTGGGATTTCAGTCCATCTGTTTCCTTCTACATCCTGTAGTGGAATCGTCTGTAAGTATTGTTTTAATCTTAACTTTACTTAGTGAATTATTTTGGTTGCAAGGGATTAGGTTAACATGAGAACATGCCTTCTTGCCAAACATAATGGTCTTGTATTAAAGTAAATTAGTAAAACAATTTTTCTATGTATTTGTACCTTTTCAGTCTCACCCTTTTCTAAGGATAATTTGCATAAAATCCCCACTCGTCAGCACATGTTTACCTGGCTGTCAAAACACATGAGTCGTGTGGACAACGGCACAGTGAATAAGCCTATGTTTGAGTTACAGAGCCTCAAATAAAAAAAAAGTAGTAGTAAAAGTAGTTTAGAAAAAAACCTTGAAACAAATAAAACATGTTCATTATTTTGTGCTGTCAGAGATAATATTTTAACTTTTTACACACAGCAGCTTTTGTGGAGTTTTTTCTTTTAGTTACAGCCAACAGTGTGATGTCAGTTCTGGACTGTATGCACGCTTCTCTACTCTGAACTTGGGCACCCTGCTGAACTCTGACAGGTAATGATTCTACTCCATAAATGCTGTATTTTGCCAGTTAAGTGCTGAGCAGTCCGTTTGTGCCCCAGTTCTCATCTCAAGGAAATGATGTAATGGGAAAGAAAACAGTTCCCCAGTTTTATTTACCCATGAGTACTGAGTAACCGCAGACGGTAGAGGAGGGATGAAAAGCTTGAGAAGTGTCCTCGGAGACAGAGATGTGGCAAGAGCCTTACTGTAGAGGGCATGACACTGATTATCCCATCTGTGGGGTTAAGAAATGGCAGCATTCAACATTTACCAGAACTTGATGAAGTCTTCTGACTCTCTCATTTATTCCATGCCGGCCAGATTAGATTGATATATCAAAGGTGAATCTGATTTGGCCCATATAACACATACACACTCTTCATCACACACTAACTTCCTTGCCTTAACTGCAACCAGGTGTCACATAGAATTAGAGGTTATGAATTTGTATTTCTGGAATAATGATAAAGGTGCAAGCACAATCTATAAAAGGGATTATTTTACTGTGTTTAATAGCCACGTATCATGGTAGCTGCTTATCTATCTATTCTATACAGATAAATGTTATATACCACTGATCATCAACTGGCGGCCCGCGGGCCGAATATGGCCCGCCGAGCAGTTCGATCCGGCCCGCGACTGGATTCCAAAATTGTGAGGATCAAAAAGAAAATAGTGATCCACACTATTAAAGCAAATAAAAACGGCAACAACTGAGTCAGAATCACCACCATTCATTTATTTAAGCTACACTCCAAAATGGGTACAGAGTCGCTATGCCGTTAAGCATTTATTGTTTCAAACTGTTTTGTTTTTAAAAAAAAAAAAAAAAACAGAACTTTTCCTCATGCCCTTACTTAACATTTTTGTTACGGCACAGATTTTACTCTTTTGCAACAGCATCAGTTTCGCTGCAAATTAGTCATACTGGTGACGCATTTCGGAAGGTTGGCACGATAAATGCGTACTTTTCAGTCCAGTCATCATTGAAGGACCTGTTTTCTACATCAACTTAGCATTTCATGGTCTTTGAGAGTGCCATTTAACTTCGGTTAAGAGACCCTTTCCTGTCACTCACTCTGTGTGTTTTTTTGTCAAGTGCTCTATGAAGTTGACTTAATTGAGTTGAAGCAAAATATCTATCACCCCTAGTGGTTGACTGTGGTATAGGTGATGGGAGCCTGAATCAAATGCCTTCAGTTTTGT
>JAPMNP010684254.1:0-11713 GCA_029874935.1 Atherina boyeri | reverse complement strand
AGTGGTGTAGGGAGACCTAGTTAAGAACTGAGTAATTAATCAGATTAACATGTAATATTAACAGAATACCTGATTTACAGCTCATGTTAACAGCAATCACAACATTTCTTCTTTTGAAAAGAATAATCCATGATAAATCCAGAAAGGGAGATAATATTGTTACTCTGTAATGAATGATCAATGATTTACATAAACAAATCAATTAATTTGAGGAGCAAGTGCTCATTAAAGTCTTTATGTAAGTATGTTGTGTGGAGGAATGACTTCCTGTACCTTATGTCAGCAGAGCTGAAAAAACTTCCGTCGTAAACCGTTTAAATCCAAATGCATTAAATTAAAAGATTCTCATGGAAATGGATGGATAGATTCTTTATTCATCCCGAGGGAAAGTTTAATGTTAAGTGGCTACATCAGGGGTGTCCAGCTCCGATCCTCGAGGGTCGCAATCCTACAGGTTTTCCATCTTTCCCTGCTTCTACACACCTGACTCAAATCAACAAGTTGTTGTTCAGAACATCATGGGCTGTTGGATTCACTTAATATGAGGCAGGTGTGTTGAAACAGGGAAACACCAAATACCTGCAGGACAGCGGCCCTCGAGNAACGACTTTGGACACCCCTGGGCTACATAAATGCAAAGACATAAATATAAGAAAATAGGTACTGTAAGTATACAACAAACACAGAATTCGGAGGGGATGAAATACACAGAATTTTGATAAATGTAATATTGATTTCATCGTGCCCTAGCTCGGAAGGCTGCCAGTGAAGATGCTGGTAGAACCGCCGAGAGCTGGATGATGAACTGTTCTGTCACAGAAAAACTCATAAGTATTAATGAAAGTTAGAATTAATTCAAATCCAGATAACCCAGCTTTGCACCAGCACATAAACACACCATCTATTTATGAAACTGTGCGGATTCCGGAGGTGGGAAAATAGTTTCAAAATGCAACAAGTACATGCAAGATGTTCCATGCACAAATGTAACCCGATCGGTGTACATCAAGTTGTGCATGTACCCACATTTCTGGGAGGTTGAGGGTAAAGATCTCTGTGCAAAATCTTAAATTTTTTTATGCATTTATTTACAGTTGTGTTATTTTCAATTTTATATGTGCAAGCATTTACAATCACTCACAAAATAATTTTCACATGTGTAACCATCATTAAGTCTATCTTCTCTTCATAAAAAGCTTGATGTGCACAAAGTCACATTGTTGACTTCTACTTTTCTCTGTCTTGCAGGTCTGTAAAGAAGTTGAGCTTCCTCTGTGACTCAGCTGCAGCAACGGTGGTGTTCAGGGCTGCTGAGTACTAAAATAGACTGCGGACTTACACAAGAACTCTTCCCAGTCAACGCATAAACCCAGTCGGCACCTCTGAAGCGCCTCATCCCTGCAGCCCTTTTGGGGTTGTTATGGCAGCTGCTGCCACGGAAACCAGGTGCTGGAAACAGGCTTGTCCCAGTAAAACTGGACGGACCGCTAGTCATCGTTACAATAGACCATCAAAGTGTCAAAAAAGCAGCTCTTAGCATTTACTCTGCTCCATAAAGTCAGTAAAACAGCCGGAGATCTGCAGACTGATGGTGTTTCCTCCTCATGAGTCTTGTCTATACCTGCTCAGGCTCTTGGCCGGAGTCCCTGTGCAGCTGCAGAGCCCTCCTTGTTCCTCCTGTTAGACCATGTTCCATCAGGATCATCTGAAAGGCCAGCTGAGCGAAAACCTCCCAGCCAGCCGGCAGCTTTTCCACTGCCAGGATTGCGGGAAGCAGTACAACACTCAGCTGGGTTACCGTCGCCACCTGGTGGCCACTCACAGCGCTGCAGCGGGGTTGGCCTGCTCGGACGACTCTCCTTCCTTGTTGGAGAACCTGGGTGACCACGGCGACAGGCCTCCTCCACCAGAGGGCAGCACCAACGTGCCGGTGAGAGAGAGGAAGTACTCTTGCGAACGATGCGACCGCCGCTTTTACACCCGTAAGGATGTACGGCGCCACGCTGTGGTGCACACGGGGCGCCGTGACTTCCTCTGCCCCCGCTGTGCGCAACGCTTCGGACGCAGAGATCACCTGACTCGCCACTTAAAAAAGAGCCACGCTCAGGAGTCGGGGTTGACGTCGCCGTGCACCCCCAGCACGCCTGTGGCTACTCTGACCCCTGCAGCCCTTTGTCCGGTGAAAGAGGAGCCCAGCCCGGTGACCCCTGACATGGGCTCCGTCTCCAAGGAGCCCATGGAGGGCTTTGCTCGGGAAATGTGCACCTCCTACCCCATGCCCAATCCTGTCCCAGGGATGGGCCACCCTCATGGCCTCATGCAGGGGTCCTTATCCTCAAGCATGGGTGTGAGTCACCACGTGTCCCCTCAGTCTTCCCACCCGCTTCACCATCACATGCAGCCCCCCGCAGCCCCGCAGCAGCAGCCTTACGGCAACATGCCCCGCTACCAGCATGGATCTACCTCATATCCTCGCTCTGACATGGATAGTTTCCTGCTGGACCTCCAGAGTGCCCCCCCGCCTCACCTGAGCGCAGTCAACTCCGCTACCTCTGCCTCCCCTCAGCGGGAGGCCTTGGGCGATGGCGTGAACGCCGGCGGTGACGCCCACCTGCTGTCGAGGAGCCCCGCCATCTCCACAACTGAGCTGTCTTGTACCACTAACATGGACCTGGGGCCTTTGCTGAGCTTCTTGCCCTTCGGCCTGCCACCTTACAGCCCTCACATGGGGATGGGGGGGTTAGTGATGAGCTATCCGCCTGCCACCTCCACCACCACCACCTCTTCTCCATCCTCTTCCACTGGGCTGTCCTCCCAGGCTCCAGGGCCATTCACCTTCTTCCAGCCCCCACAGCCTCATGTACCACAAGGTCCTGGAGTCCACAACCACAGCCAGCTACCTCAGGCATACAGTCCTGGTATGAGCACTTCCAGCTCCCTACCTCACTATTACCAGGCCTTTCAGCAGTGAGCAGCTCTGTCCCGCAAGCATCGCCTTCATGTGAGAATGAGAACGGCATCTTTGTTTTAAGACAAATATGTAACAACCGATCACCTCATCAGTATTACCTCATAATTAAAGAAATAACCTTGAATGTTTTAGGAATTGCAGCTTTTAAAACTCTTCCCGGGATGCTGGGAGTCCTTCAGCTGTTAGGTTATCCTGGAAAACACTACAGCATATCCTTCACTTCTGTCTCATCTTTTAAAATAGGCCCCTTCCACTAAACATCATCAGATTGTTGTCATGTAAACATATTGGAGCATTAACAGCCCAACAGAGATGAGTGTTTGCTGTAAAACGTGCTCACTGACAGTTGATTAATATCAAAAGATCGAATATTAGCAGCACTTTTCTGCTTATTGCAAGCGAACATGGCCAAGTACAACGCCAGGTAAATATATTAATACCAAAATTTATCATCAACCATTATTAAAGATTCAGTATTGAACATTATTAGTCTATTTTTACACTATATTTTTGTGATATGATCGATAATTACAGTTAACAGTAAAGCTAGACTGCACTTCATAAATGTAAGCTTTGTCCTTTAAGGGCCTTTATACACCAAACCGTTGGGGTTGTTTTTTTGTTTTTTTTTTGTTTGTGTTTTATTTCAGCCAGTTGAAGATGTCGAATCGACATCAGATCTGTCAGCAAAAACGTCTCGCTCTGATTCAGAGTATAAAAAGGGATGCTAATGGCTAATATAGCAAGTCATTTGTTGTTGTTTTTTCCTCCAAACCAAGCAGCACTTTCACAAAGATGTGAAGAAACTGAACGCTAGCTGATGATGATGATTCAGCAGACAACGCACACATTATGACTGCTTTTTATTGTATGACGTGCACAGTTGCAGAATGGGTGTCTCTGGCTATGCCAACGCTGCAGCCCTTAATGCTCAATTCTGCTGAGATCTGAATGTTTTGTTGTTGCTTTTTGCGTAATTGTTAACATTATAATTCAGTGCAACCTCCATGTGACTGCATTGTGAACAGTCTGCAGGCCCGAATGTGCAGAAGAAGACATGGCTTCATATCCAGCACGCCGTGTTTAAGCGTTTGTTTCGTCTCAATGATGTAAAAGTTGTTTGAAATTCGGACTGAAGCGAAAAAATTGATTTGTATCCTATTTGGTATCACACATGAAAGTGGTCTGGGTCGGATTTGATAAAATCTGGTTTGTGTGCAGAAAAAAAAATCAGATGTGTGTCAAACGTGTTCACGCTGCAGGTAAAAGTGGCTCAAATCTGACTTTTCCCCCCTGTATTTGACCTAAATCTGATCTTTTTATGACAAGCTGAACAACACAAATCAATTTTTTTTTTTGTCAACCCAGACCACTTTCATAGGTGTCAGTCTGATTGGGGTGGAGATCTTTTAGGAACCGCACAATTCATTTTTCAATCATAAAACGATTATTGATGCGTTGTCTTTCCGGTGTGACGACCTGACTGCTATTCATTTTCTATGAGGAAACGTGTATCATGGTTTGTCGTGACAAATGACAAAGAAGAAAACTGGCTCATAGAAGCTGAAGTTCTTCCCCACAGTCGGTTAGCAGACGGATTTCACGCTATGGGTGATGTGACGGCGCAGTGGTTAATTGTGTGATATATCAAATGGGTCATCCTGCAGCCTTCCTCTTAAATGTAAGGCTTGAAAACTATCAGACTCTTTATAAATGAGGAAGATAAAGGGGTTTTTGGTGGATTTTGTTCCAACTGTGACAAAAAACCCAGATGCTGACAATCTTTTGCATTTCCTCAACATTATGTTATTAATTAGCAATATTGCTCAGATTGTGCAACAACGTCTGAACTGATAAACACATATAACATCCATATTCATCTCCCTAAACAGCATGTTGCATGCGACGTCACGTCGTCCTCTGTGCATGCGGGTCACTTCAACTCTGCAGACTGTTCACAACCACACAAAATAATCTGAATTGAGCATTAAGATGAGCAGTGGGAGCAACCAAACACTGCGTATGGATCCATGTCCGATGTGGTGTGTTCAGGTGCTTTTTGTGTGTTCAAACATTTATGACTTGGTTTGGTGTATAAGGTGCCTTATAGGTCAAATCACCACAGTGACATGAGCTACTTTCCTGCTGTTGGAGTAAAATGCACTTAACCTTTCATTTAAACTCCAGAAATCATTGAAATTTCCCTATGGGTTAAATAAAGTATTTTTCATTTCATTAAAGTGATCTTAAATCACACAAGGCTGCCAGCTGCTGCTGTTTTTGGTAGTTTGAAGACATGTCCATGACTTCCTCTGGGTGAATATACTAGTTTTTGTCAGCTTTTGTGCAACAACAGACAAGTTGCTAACTGAGTGGGCGGCAGTGATGCTAAGTGTTACTGCACAGCAGCTTGTTGCATGAGCCTAAACTCCTGTCAAACTGTAAAAATGCCCTTTTAGCACACCTGCTTGTCCATTTTTAAGCCTTTTTTTCCCCAGAACTCTGATGCTTGTGCAGTAATTGTAAAGCTAGGCCTGAAAAATACAATTTTAAAAGGACGTTGCATGTGTGGCTGCCGTCTGCCAGTGCACTACACATTAAATCTTAACACGACTCTTAGGGAAAAAGCCCCAAATGCCAAAATCTATTTCTTTTCTTCCCTCCCTGAGTCTGCTGAGGTGACATTAGTGATGCTTTAGTGATCTTATCTTCCAAAGTTAGCCTTCTCTCAGAGAAAGTTCATAACAAGAAGAGTTCTGATCCAGTTTGGAGAGTATTTTGTACAGAACGATGATGCTGCCGGTTACATTAAAGATTATTTTCGTGAAGTTTTAATGGCCAGTAGGAACCGGTGCCAGTACAGCAAGAAAAAAGCTGTGAAACATGCGTGTGGAAGTCGAAGTGTTCCACATCCTGAACTAAATCTGTGAGGCAGATCATTGTGTAGCAGTGACTGACTCATGTGTTCCTGGTTTCTGGTGCTACATGCTGTTAAGAGATGGCTGCATGCCGTGCAGATGGACGGCCGGGGGAAGCATGTTGGAAAATGTTGATCCGTATCCCAGTTCCACATGTTGCTGAGTGGAAGATGGGCAGAAAAGCATCGCGACGAGGCTAAACCTGAACCGCTGCTTCAGCTTGCTGTGAATATCTGACTTTATTTTCTAATAGAGCTCAATGTTAGTTTCTGAATGGCTTTTTAAAAAAAGAACTCCTACATGTTTTCTACTATATTCGACCGCCTGTTCTTCTAGAGTTGAGTTACTGATCTAAGCTTACTTGGTCCAGAAACCTGGACGAGAAGCAGGTGAGGAGCATTGAGATTCAAGGTTTCCTTTAACACTGTCGCCCTGCACAAAGAAAACAGCAGCCTGCCAATAACGGACGCTCTGGTGAAACTGGTCGATCGTAGAAAAGAGGCTACTTTAGAAAGGGGAGCTAGATTCTGCCTTAATTCCACGGACTCCTTGTTGAAGGACTTTTTCATTAGCATTGCACCGATGTCTTAAAATGCTACTGTTGTGCCTCTCTAAGAGTGTCTGACCTCTTGACTGGGTTGAAGCACTTATGACATTTCTAAAAGGATTAGTTTGATCTGTACCTCAAACACAAATAACTGAGGGTGTCTTTTTTTTTTTCTTTTTCTTTTTTTTTGGTATTTGCCTCTAGTTATTTTGGCGCTTATATGTGTCACTAGATTTAAACTATAAAGCTTGATTTTATGACACACAACTCTTATCTATTGGCAGATATTGACATGATTCAAACGAGAGCCCGACCTTGTTATATATCAGGAAGCAGATATCGTCTCGGCGTACTTGTCGCGTGATTATTACCACTTTTTTTTTTTTTTAACATGAAGCTGAAAATGGTGCTTTAGATGATGAAAAATGTAAGCACATTGTCGGTCCAGCAGAGCGGCTCTGACTTGTTTACAATACTCAGCACTGTTTGCAGCACATGGAGCACAGTTTACATTATTACTGTGCAGCCGCTGGGGTGTGTGTGCATGCGTACATGCATATTTACACACCTATCCATTCATTTTGAGTGTGTGTATGTATACATGCATGTATGGATGTGGATACATGCATGTATGTTTTTTAGATGTGTAAAAATCTGTGAGGCTCTAATTAAAACTGTCTACCTCTACCTTGTCAGATATTTTATGCAAAATGATTGCAAGCAGTTTTTAACCGTTGAAGTTGAGGATTTTTACGGTATCAGCCAAAAGTTTGGACACACCTCGCGAAACTATGACATCAGACCTTAGGAATAATGTAAACAGGAAATAAACTTAACTATCTTTGGTTTCTTGTGTCTTAGCCACCTTTTGCTTTGATGGTTGATCACCTGACCAGCCGTCTTAAAGGAGCTCCAGTATTTTGTTCTGGAGAACCTGGCCATGTTCACACTGGTTTAGCCAGAACCAAAGTGGGTGGACTTTACTATGAGGAATTCTCAGATGTAAGTCGCTTTGGATAAAAGCTTCTGTTAAATGACAGTAGTAGTAGTAGTAGTAATAATTTAAAATCAACATCTTAAAAGATTTGGTCCTGAAAGATTCCTTAAGAATCTCAGATTTGAACTTGTCATACCAACAATCAGATTTCTATTTGTCTAAATATCTCTTTGTTGTGTCTCTCGGTCGAGGCAGTTGTTTTGTTCTTAGTCTCCCTCAACATTGTTTCGTTTGCAACAATTACTCTTAAAGGAAACATACCGTTTTTTTTAACTTGGACCTTATTTATAGACATTCAATGGAAGTGGTCGGAGCAATGTCATTTACCTCTAAATGAGACATTATCTGCCACAAAACGCTTTCATTTCACCAGTGTTTAGTTATTAGTTGCTGTACTATCCCTCTGGACAGTACAGCGGCTTTGTTGTCATCCGAAACCATAGATATAGAGACACAAACTGGTTACGACCATGACACTACATAAGAAAGTGCCTTTTGATTATGCAGTTGCCCCGACAACGCCAGTGCGATGGATCTGAATATCTCCCTATAGACTTCAAGTAACTCCAAAAATTGTCCGGGTGAGTTTATGAACGTATTTCATGCTATAAATAAGGTCCAGTTTTAAAAAAAAAAGTCCTTTTTCTTTAAGGTCTGAAAGCCTAATTAACAGTTTCCTTTGAGACTTTTCTGATACTACAGAACCCGATACAATGTGAAAAAATTAGGGCTTGCATAATTAACGAGTTAATGGGAAGAGATTAATCTGCAGAATTAACATGCTAATTTCTCATATTGGTTATTACTCAGGTCATATTAAAAATCCAAGCTTATTTTTAACACATAAGTGCTTTGTCACAGCAGTGAACAATATCCAACAAAAAACACTTTATTCTTTTCATTTATGAAGTTTCTGATAGTTATCAAGCCTTACTGATAGAATTTTTAACATCAGGTGCCCAGAAACAGTTATTACAGGTGTGATCACGACCAGAAAAACTGATTTTGGGCATGCAAGTGCCTTGTCACAGCTGTGGACATAATGCACCAAAACCCACGTCATCCTCCTTATTTATGAAGATTCTAACAGGTTTCAAGCCTTGCATTAAGAGGATGAATTTGGAAATTAGCCATTTATGCCATTTCGTTGCGTCTCCCCGTCATAATTCTGCGCTCTCCAGGTTGGGAACCATTAATTTAGACACATGGCACTAATTTTAGCACCAAAACCGTCATGAAGGAGCCACATCCTTGATCTTTAACCGTTCATGTCTTAAGTGGTGGACAGATTACTACAGTTTTAACTCCAGCTGATGGTCTAAATTCATCAAATTCACTTTCAGTGAAGTGAAAAGTGATCCAGATGAATGATTCCTCAAGCTGATTAGGAAATGCTGAGAGTTTATAGTCGTCATCAAAGCAGAAGGTGGTTTCTCTGAAGAATCGGACACTGAGTTTCTTAGTTTTTTCTGGCTTTTTTAACACATGATTCAGTTTGCGTGTGAATGCTCACAGTACTATCTGGTGGAAAAGATGAATCAAAGCCACTGAATCAGTAGGCGCGTCCAAACTTTTGTCTGGTACCTTCATATTGATCAAGTATCTCCACTTCTTAAAGAAACAGACACAGCTCAGTTAAACTGGTTGAATTGTTTGTTCTTTGTACTCGCTTTTTAATTATATTTCTACTTATTTACTACCTCAGAAGAGACAGGTGACTGTCCATCTAACTGCAGAGAAAATATCTGTGTAGAGTTTTATTTTTGTCAGATCAAGCACGTGTACTTTGTTGCTCCATAGTTTTTTTTTTTTATTATTGAGGTAAGCTCGTATCGAATGATGTCAACTCTATCAAGTATCCACTGCCTGTCAGATAAGACTGCATTGTTCAGTTACTGTTGTGCCTCTTTGTCCTCAGTCTGAAACTGTTGAGCAGTCGGAGCCTTGGTCTTGTGTAAATATTAGTACCACGAGACTTAAACGGGGAAAGATTCTTTAAAATTAGCCCAAATTCCCCAGTTTTTAAGGATTACCTTTTTAGTTTTATTTAGCCTGATAAATGTCGTCCTACGCTGAAAGATTACAACATGATCAGATGATATTTTATTCAAAGCTTCAGACACGTATGATCTGGATGTTTTGGGCTGAATGTCCTCACCGGAGGACTGACCACAATAATCTATTATATACAATAATCTATATATTACTATCTATAAATCATTAACTTGTAATTGGAAACTTTTTTTACAGGATTTTTTGTCCAGGAGCAGAAGGCTGTTCAGTCTTAGATCATTACATTTGAACATTTTTCTGTAGATAAGACAGTATGTCTGGACAGCAATTCTGACACAAGTCCAGGTCCTCCAGACTGAATACAGAGAGGCATAGCAGAGTAGAGAAAACCGGTTATCATGTCATTGTTCAGCACTGTTGTGCTGCCTGTGTCCGGGTCGGCTCTGAGAACCACAAGGATGCAGGTTTGACCACCTTTAACTTAGATAAGTTTTGCTTTAGGTGTTTGTATTATCATATAATAGAGTAGAAGACAGTGGGGAAAAAAAGGAATTGTCATTTTCACATTGTCTGATGATTAAGTAATACAAAATAAACAAATGGTTAGATTTACACCATGTGTCTGGGTTTTTTTTCTATTAAAATGAAGTTTACCATTAACCTGACAATTATGTTGGGGTTAATTTGATGTTGGTTTGATTATTACTTTTATGCTGGATTAATGTAACACTTATGTTTAAACAAAAGCATTTCTTGTCTCAAAGCACCTTGGCTTGTGAAAGATGCAAACAAGTGAGGCAAATTATCTCCTAAAACATTTAATTATCTCATTAATTTAGAAAGGCCAAACATTTATTTTCCTTTTACTGTGCAAAATAGTCAGAAAAAGAAAAAGGCAGAAGAAGGTCAAAATTAGAGAAAGAAAAATGGGGGAAAAAAGTTGGGTAAATGTATTTTTGTTTAATTCAAAAAAGCTGAAGAAGAAATATAAAAGCTACAATTATTTTTTTAATATACACATTAACATACATTTATACACATACACAAATAAAATGTATTCAGTTATTTTGTCACAAGACAAACACAAATTTTTCTTCTGCGATTGACAATAGAGCAATGAGTAAGCAATTTTTTTGGGGGGAGGGGCATAAACAAGATGAACAAAAATAGATTAGAAACTAAAACTGACTTGACTTCATATACAGACAGTCACACAAAGAGGGCTGAAAATACTAAAGCACCTCAGAGGAAAACTGACAAAAAAACTATATTAATTATTAACATGTTCAAAAATTTTTGTCCATGTTACTCCGTATAAATCTTTCTGGACAGTCCAAGCTCCATCAGCTACAATTTAATACAAGAAGGAGCTCCGTATTTAAAAAAAAAAAAAAAATTAACCCTGTAAGTTCCACTATTGCAGAAATACATAAATTTTGGTTATTCCCCTAAAACCCCCTTTTTTGTCATGTTTTATGTTTGTACAACCACATTAATATGATCTGTGTGTCATGTAGTTTGTTCCAAGCATGCAGTTGGATCCAAAATTTGTATATAAAGCCCGCCCTTAAGCCAAGAAGTCACACACCCTACAACTTTCTGATGAGCAACATCTCTTTGACTTTCTGGACCGGATTCATCTGATTCAAGTATGTAAAATGCTTGGAGTATTTTTTCCATTTATTACAGTGTCTAGAACAAGGATATGTGCAGCAAATGTTGAACATATGCCCTACATTTTATTTAGAGCTTGTTTTATAAATTTTACAACGTTGGGTGAGAGTGGTAGTCAAAACAGCCAAGAGGAACGTCTTGAGAGGAACTTAAAGGCCCAGTGTGTAAGAATTACCGCCATCTAGTGGTGCACTAATTGAATGCAAGCAACAGAGTAGTGCTCTCTAACGCCTGCCGTTTAAGCACGTTATTACCACGATACTATACCACTGTATAACGATACTTCTGCTTTGTTATTGATGCAGATAGGTTATAAGCCGCCCTCTGTCGTTTTTCATGGCCTGCAGACTCAGAGATCATCTAATGGAGCAACTCTGCCCTGAAACAGAGGGACTTCAAAACAGGAGTGTTACAACTTTTCTGCTGGACGAATAAATTAGCCTCTCTGTTATATTCAATCTGCTTCAGGAATTTTCTTTATCTGGTATAACACTATACCAATATAGACTATTTTCTACCTGTTATTTTGTTTTCTTTTCTTGGATATTTCCTTCCCTCTCACAGGGCAAAGTGTTTGGATTGTCCTCCATTTC
>JAPMNP010684229.1:0-10280 GCA_029874935.1 Atherina boyeri | reverse complement strand
TTATAGGCGCACCAGTGGTGAGCCGACAGGGTGTCAGTATGCTCATCAGAAGATGTTTGAGTCATAAATGGTCACAAAAAATGGCTAATGATACGTTTATTTTGGCAAAAACTTTACATGTAGCCTCTTTAAAGTCCTGTAGTAGAATTAAAACAGACATGTTGATCAAGATCCAGTGCTGAA
This sequence comes from Atherina boyeri, assembly GCA_029874935.1. Taxonomy (NCBI): domain Eukaryota; kingdom Metazoa; phylum Chordata; class Actinopteri; order Atheriniformes; family Atherinidae; genus Atherina; species Atherina boyeri. The sequence goes on along the minus strand of JAPMNP010684229.1, from coordinate 10,097 downwards.
AGGTTGATAAGGATTGCAACATCTTCAAACAACCAAGTTGGTACAGGATCCACCAGAGAAGATGGTTTCAGTGCCAGTCCAGGCATTACAATAGCAGGGGAGCAATTTAAAGTAAAATGCCTCCGGCATCATTTATAGGTGGGATGAAACAGTAAGTGTGCTTATATGTCAAAACATGTACATAGTTGAAGGGAAACAGAGCTCTAAGCACCTGTTTGAAAAATCTTTTGATTCTTATTATGTGGAAGTGTTTCATCAGTTGGAAAAGCATATTTGACATCAGTATAAATCAAAGCTGCACCTGCATCCACTGCATCAGTGGTCTATGACTCTGTAGGCTTTGCAGGATGCAGGGACTGTGTCTCAATTGGTGAAAGGAGCATCTTGCATGTCAGTCCTCATGGCATGGCTGAAGTAGACCCAAGTATGACATTGACAGATTGTGCTGATGCAGATGGGATTACATCTCCCTCTGCATTTTCACTGTCATCTATTAATGTGGCAGAACTCTCTGAGGCCTCATGAGCTGCTACAACAATGACAGAGCTGCCAATCATTGCAGATGCAAAGCATCAATTGGAGAGACCGTGGCCGCATCAGCTGAAATGGAAGCACCCTCTAAGGGATTCCCACTACAGTCTCCATCTGTGCTGCTAACTAAACAGTAAATATCTTGCATAAAACGACATGAACCTATAAACATTCCTTATATTAAATCTCATGTGAAGCAGAAAACAAAAAGTAAGCCAATAGTTTATTTAAACAGCTCATTTATATTCTTATGCTGACAGTGTGACAGTGATGACAGAGGATATTAAAGAATACACGACTACTTAGGTTTTGATCTTCTTTTGGCGATCTTACCTCTGCTCAATACTTTGCACCCAACATTGTTACCTCTTCATTTGAACATCTGTTTAGATAAATCTTCTGCAGCAGCACCCTTCAATTGATTACGCTCTAGGCCAGTGTTTCCCAATACAGGTGCTCAGGGCCCACTGTCCGGCATGTTTTCATTGTGTTCCTACCTGATTCAAGTTTTTTTGCAGCCTGTTAATGAGCCATTTATTGCATTCAGGTGTGTTAAATTAGGGTTGCCTCGAATACATGCAGGGTGGTGGGCCCCGAGGACCTGGATTGAGAAACACTGCTCTAGGCGACCTCCTAGGATGGACCAGCACTACATGTTGGTTAGAGGATATACCCAGTGGCAAAGAGACCACATATCTAGTGCCTATGAAATGAGTAGACATAGAATAATATAGGGGTCTAATCATGGAAAAAAAACACTCTCATGGAAGATAACATCACCCAAAGAAGACAAAATAAATGATGCAAAATCCAAAGGAACCCACCTGGATCCAATGGTCTTAACAATGGAGGGGTCCTTGACTTCCAAAGCTAGGACGGCTGAGCAAAAGACTGAGTCTGACTGTGAAGAGCATGTTTTCTCTTCGCCAACATGACATTATGTGGTTTAATATTGTTGCAAGTTTTCAAAGGCTTCTAAGAAGAAATTGAATCTTTTATCACTGCCTTATGATACAATCATATGCGTTGCTTTGTGATAGAATGGGAGGCAGGGGGTGACATATTTGCTTTGTGAGGGTTTGAGGTCATGGCATGAGAGTAGTTTGCCACCTGTGTCATTCAGCAGCTCGTGATGATTCTTGTGTAACATTTCAAATAGCAGACTAGCATTCTCTTTGTGTTTAGAGTCCTCAAGGAACTTACCAATGTTGGTACTGTATGACCAAGAACAGAAGTCCTTTAAGATATAGTCTTCTGGGAAGAAAATTAAGTATTGTATGCAGTGATTCAATGAGGAGCAGGTAAGGTCAAAGATGTCAGATGCTAAGATTCTTTCGGGCTTCTTACTGTATTGGTGTTATCATTGTGCCTCATTATTGAGTGAACAGGGGGCCATTTTGATCACAGACAAATGTTTTTTGAAAGCATATTACTTAAAAGGTTGCACAGAAAAACATTTTTGCTCTAAAAAAATGTTTAATCTTCCTTCATCAGGTCCATCAGTATTCTCTCCTCTGCCCGCTGACACAAGCCAGTGCACTTGTTTGCAGAGCAGCATCTGTGCTCTGATTGGCCCTCTGTTCGCTCAAGACAGAGGCACAATAATAACGCACTATACTAACGCCATAGCTTCTCAGAGTCTGCTCCTCTTCCTGGGAATCTTGATGGCCATGGTATACCTGTTTTCTATAGTTTGGCACTTGTTCAATTTGCTGAAGAAGCCGTAAATCTTGGAACACCAAAATTGGTAATCGTTCTGTATAGCAAATCCCATGGTTGGACCTCTGAGTCATTAGGCCGACACATCTCGCACATACACACAATAAGGTCAAGAAAATACAGATGTGTTTTAATATAAATTTTAACACATTTCACCGCCAACCATCTTGAAACTGATGAATAATAACAACAGTGAACTTTTATACCTTCCTCATTCTAAATCATGTATAATTTCTATTTGCTCTCTATTTCCTGTTGCATTTCTCTCCTTATTTTAATACAGTTTTAGTGAAAAAAAGCTCAACTGAGGCTAGTAGTGTTTTTTTGGCGCTGTCTTTCACTGATTTCCTTCTATTTATATAAATGAGTCAGCACTGGCTCACAAAAGCAAATATATTTTCACCTTTACCAAAATAATTCAACATTAAGTTCATTAGAAGACAATCAGAGAGGAAGAAGGCATGTCTGAACTTTTTCTGTGTTATGTGCATAAACATGTTGGTGTTTGTTGTATCTCACTTTTTTGACTTGAAGATCCTACAGACATATTTTCAGGTCAAGTTTTGTCATTTCAAATCACTTTAAAAGCATATTTGCAACAATACTTCATGTCTCATTTCTGCCTCTTCTCTCTCTGTAGGATTTCTGCCTGAGGCTCTCACTGGTATTACGGAGGATACCTCCTAATGCTCTAAAACAGCAGTTAGTCAAAACATACAGAAAACAAAAAAAGACATGCTTGAAAAATATCTATATATGATTTTCTTGAGACAATTTTTTTTTCTTGAGGTAATGGGTTGATCATTTCTAAAAACCATGATAGAATTGTGTTAGAGTTTAGCGACGCCAGTAAAATGAAGGGAACCAGATAGCGCATGCATGCCTTGAGTTGCTGTCATGTTGAATCAATTACCACTTAAATTACATCCTCACTTATTTTTTTACCTTACCTTGATCATCTCGTGGTTTTATATGAAAAAAATCCCATCATCCTGTGATAACAGAGTATCTAAAAAAAAACAAAAGGGTAGATTATCACGTGAAAAAGAGCTTTGTGATCTCACGATAACAGAAAAATTGACTTGTAATCTCCAGATAACGGCATCCAAATAAATCACACAGGCGGGGCTATTCCTATAAAAGATGTTCAACGGCAAATACAACAATCCCAACTGAGAATATTGCGACAAAAGAGATAGAGGACAAAGGAAATTCAATTATGAGATTATATTACTCACGTAGTGTGTATCCTGAACTGTGTCAACATGGACTGGTCTTCTGGAGCATGCTTTTCTTAACATATTATAGTTCAAGTGGTAACAAAGCAACAACAGAGCGCCTATCTTTGTGTTCTTGTGCTGAAACAAACAAAAAGCAATTTCCGAGGGAAAAAAAACAGGATGGAAAATGACAGCCTAATCTTCAACGCTGTCTGAAACGACTGTAATGAATTTGCATGTTGTCATAAAGCCAACCTATTTCCAACGCAAATCTCTCTCTTGCTATGATTGCTGCTTTCTATAATACATACATTAGAGCATGTAAAAGCCCTTCTATAGGACAAAAAGACAACGCTGCCTGATAATGAACAGCTCATCCATTGTGGTCTGCAGTGGTGCCACAACAGCCAGCAGGTTAGATATCTCTCTGCTTGCACGGATATGTACATATTGTGGATATTGTAGAATTTTTCTTAACAAAAGCTAGGCTTATTGTACACGTTAAACCAAATTGGTTCTTTGTAGCTTCAAGATAAAATGGTTTTAGAGCTATTTCCAACAAGCTTTTCAACGCAAATAAAGAAAAAAACTGAACAGCTGGATTAGGTTTGATCCTTTTATAGGATCTAAAGAAAGAAGTATGCTAACTGATAAAACACATTAGTCCAAAGAAAGTGGTTGCAATCCTAATACCAAAGTACTTTTTTTATTTTTGGGCAAAAAAAGAAAAAAAAAAGTCCTTTTTTTTTATAGAATGAGAGTTTGAGTTGTAATGTCATTGATATCAAACAGTTATTGAATATTTCTAAAAAAAAATTAAAGCAGTGCAAAACCTACTGTGGAGACAAACATCACATAACCTTTCAATGTTATCCATTGTGGGTTCTGATCCAGAGAAACAAATCAATCATCATTTGTTCCCTTGCTCTGTCATTTTTGACTGTTGCTATCTAGACGACAGTCTAAGAGAGATGTGGCAGCCGCAGGGCTGCGCTCGCCTCACCTCGCTGAATCATGATGTATGATGTTTATATAGCTGTAAAATCCCCTCCAGAGGTGAAATGCTCACTGCTTCCCCTAATTAAGAGCAAGCAGACATAAACATAGGCACAACCCCACACACGCACACACACATACACTCAGGAAAGCAGAAACGCAGTATTCGCGGCATGATTTAATGCTCACATACACACGGGAAGAAGCTGAGCTTAACGCACAGTTGCAGAAAAAAGCACAAAAATCCTCGCTAAGATATTTTATTTCTCCTTTTTTTTCCTTTAGGCAAAGGAAAGGTAGACATCAGACTTAGTGAACATCAGATTTAACATTTATAAAGCATCAAAAAGAAAATCAAATGAGACAGATGTTTCCCCTGGTGCTCTTCACACTCAAACACATAATGTGGAGTTACTGATCAATAAAACAAACTGTAATATTCTTTCTCAAGTAATACCACTTGGTTGTTTCTCCACTTCATTACAGTGGAATGCAGGCGTCTAGTGACAGTAAAAGCAGAGCCTGGCTAATATTTCTATGAGTACGGATGGAAGGATGTAGAAGGAGCTATGATTTTACTGTCAAGCTTGCAATGAAATGTGCATGCTGCGCAGCTATATGCTGCAGACCCATCTTGACATACATACTCAGAGGAATAAGTTCAGTTGGAAAAAAAAACAGCTGTAGATTAACTTGTCACTGAAGCTGAGGGGACCGCAGTCCTCAGGGGCTGTCTTTATCCCTGAGCACATTGGCCTGCTAGCTGCTCCTTGTTATTTAGTTAGCTCTTATCTGCTTCTCTGAGCTGAGGCAAGTCAAACATGAATGGGCACACACTGCTGCTGTCGCCAACAGCCTGCAAGAAAACGATGTACTTGAAGTAGCATTTGATCTGATAGCTTTAATTGAAAGGTGGGTCTTGAGCAAAGAAGCTTGAAAAGATCCAACAAGAATGGAAGAAATCAGATACATAATTCTTTGTGAGACTTTCATATTGCAAAGGAGTATGACAGAAAAATAATACATAACACAGTATAAGTGCAAAGTGCCCCTGAGCAAGAAATCATTATGTTAAGGCATCACACAGTCACATATTCAGAGGTGAAATCTCCCTCCATCTCTGGGGAACGAAACACTCTGATGGATTACAAATTTCAAGTATAACCAATATCCTGGAAAAATGTCAAATAGGACCTCAACTTAAACTGACAGGCGTCTCATGCACTCGACTGAGTTAAAAAAATGTGCAGCTTCAGTAAAAGTCGAGGTTTATTAGTGTCAGAAACTGAAGAAGAGTTTTATTTATTTATTTATTTTTTTTGTAACAGCTGCAGAACTACTGGATTGACTTTATTCAGCACCAGTCACCTACCATCATAAGAGTTAAAGGGACAAAAATCAAAAACCACCTCATCTTCCACCTCCCCTCGAGTTAAACAATTAAGTTTTACCTTCCCCCTGTTCATCCAGCCGTTCTCTCAGTCTTGGTGACCCCTTAGATTGATTCATCACTTGGATCAAACAATCTTTTAAAAGAGTCTCCTGTTTTGAATGTATTTGTAGAAGGTAGTCCTATAGAATAAGTAACTGAAGTAAAGCTGCTTGGAGTGACAGTGGATAGCAAGCTGACATGGAACAATCAAACAGAGCAAATATTAAAGAAGATGGGCAGGAGCATAGCTTTAGTTAAGTACTGCAGGAAATATATACCTAATCAAATTAGAAAGATGTGGAATCAATAGTCTTGTCACATGTAGACTATTCTTTTTTATTATCATTATTATTATCTAGTATTATTATTATTCTATTAAATTTGTTAGAAATATGGTAATTTCAAAAACACCTGAGATACTCTATAGCAAGTTGACCTCTTTCAGGGATGTGCATGAGTCCTCCACAGACAGGTGAGAGTTGTTTTCTGTTAGCCGTATGTCGCACCAACCAAATTCAGAGGACAATGCGCGATAGAGCAATGGTGGCATGGAACTCATTACCAAAGTTCTTGATCTCAGGCATGTATACAACTTGTTTTCATAAAAAGGTGAGATTACTTATGTATGCCGAGAATAATTATGTTGATTTTATTGTGAACTATGGCTGAATCACCAGATGAATGTTGCTGTGTAATGCATATAAAATGGCAAATATTTCAGATGTTGATTATTTTAAACTATATCTTTATTAAGTGAATGAAACAACTCAAATCTGTAAGAATGTTTTTTTTTTATTTACATGGAGAGCTTTTATGTGTACTTGATCCTTACACTTTTGTTTACTGTATTTGTATTTATTTGTTATTATTATCTGATATGAATTTATTTTATTTTGTTTTGGTTGCATTTTATAGTCTGGGTGAATGTTATATGTATATCCTTTTGTTTCTGTTTGTGAAAATGTTATGCATTTATATCCTGATATGTTGACTCCAGGAAGCAACTGCTACGTCAGTAGCTAATGAAGATCAAAATAAACAAACAAACAAACAAACCCACCTTATTTGTGTCTTTAGTTTGGCATGAATCATTAAATCGAGTTTAGACCATTAGCACCTAGCTAGCATCACGCTTTTTTTAAAACTGGTTGTTTTCCCATTCAAAAGTCATCTCTTATCAAGGTAAAAAAAAAAAAAATGCCATTGATGGTAAATTAAACAGGGTGGTTTCCACGGCACAGCAGTGCATTGATATCGCGCCACGGAAAATAGTCCCTGTAGGAAAGACCGGAATCCTATAAAACGTGGTAGTAAAGTATACCTTCGACTTCCTTACTGTCACAACCCTTTACAACGGACAGAACCATGGCTAATCACACTGGTGACTCCAGTTTGTTTGCTGGCTCCAACTCAACACTTGCTGGGACTATTTTCAGCTGCTGCATGATATCAATGTGCTGCTCTGCCGTGGAACATTCGCAACATTTCTTGTATTATGAAATCCCGTCCTTAGGATGTGGACATGAACATCCAAAGGCACAGCACGAATGTATCAACATTTTTTTTTTGACACCAAAAGCTAACTGTAGCAGCCATACCAGTGGCAGTGCGCCTGCTTTGTTTATCTTTTTGCCACCCAAGAACATCGCCGACGTGCAAGTCAGAGAGCGGTCTATAAGCAGCAGCACGGTAGCCAGCCGTCGTCTGTGCAGCTGTTTACCCTTTGAATAAGCACTATTGAAGTTTGTCAGATTTTCACAGTGAGTCGTCCTCAGCTAATCCAGCATCCACCTCACATCTTACCTCTACTCTGAGCTCTCTCCAGTCAGTAAAAGTCACTGCAATGTTGACTCATGTCTTGTGTCTTGTTCTGTCCCTTTCTCTCTCTCTCTCTGTCTTTTCCTCTCTTCCTTTAATTAATATCCTCTGTGCTTATTTGATTATTCAGTCACAGTGCATGTTCAAAACAGTCAGTGTTTTGATATCCAGTTGCTGGTGTACGACATGGTGCATAAAGTGAAACTCAGCTGTAACATGATGCATCATCCTGGAAGCAAAAAGTTGTGAAGCATAGTTTCTCAGCCTCGGGACACCGCTGGGCAATGACAGCCCTAGGAATTATTGCTATTAAAATGAAACAGAAACACATATTTCAAAGGTCAGAAAGTTACATTGTACTTCTCTAAGACTGAAGGCAGCACCTGACATCTCAGACCTTCGGTCTTATAGGGTTAAGTATGACACAGTTTTTTCTTCCTTTGTTCCTTTCACGGGTCACACGTCAGCTGGCACACCACTGCCCCCCAGTGGTACTGCTCTGTTTGCTATATCAAGCTTTTTGAAAACTGACCAAAATATACCCAAAGGATGCAGATAGACAGAAGGCTCTGTGTTAAATACATATATGCATATAATTGAAGCCTTAAAATATAGTCAGTGCAGAAGAATAAGATTATTGGCTAAAGTTTGGATGCACTCTGGTAAATCTGATGGCCCGAAGGACCATCTAGAGATGGGTACGTAGGGCTGAAAGTCTCTAGAATATTCATCAGGGTAAGCATTTAAAGGTGCAGACTAAAAGTCCCATAACGTGAAACAAGACCAAAATAGAGGAATTAGTCATTAATCACACTGAATTGATACAAATCAAATGCTTGAGGTGAGAGTTGCTTGAGCAGTGTCTCTGCCCATACAGTAGCTTCTCAAGTAATTTGCAATACAAGTTCCTCAAACAAACGTCTCCGACATATTCAGAGGAAACTATGACAGCAAGAAGTTCCCAAATTCTATCTGTATGAAGTCTGCAGCGAGCAAAGGGTTTTCAAAACGCATAATTGAGTTGGGTCAAGCTGTGGGCACCATTTCCTAACGCAATGTCTGATTTGAAGATAGCTGAGCTGAGTAAATGATGCAAGATGATCTGAGGAAGATCAGATGTCCTTCTCTCCCCAGACCATGAATACTGCATCCTGATATGAATGTCTGGTTTTGGTAAATGGGGGGTTTTAAAGAGACATTCAGAGCCTGATGAATTGTTTTGATAAAATGATGGGTTATTTATTTACAATGAAGTCATGGCAATTTATTTTGGCCATTGGATCAACAAAATTCAGACCAGGGAAAATGGGTGACATCATATTGGCGATATCATTGATTTAGGATGTGCATCTCTCTGGTACAGTCCGATAAAGGATTCTGTTCAGTGCAATTTGATTTTATGCTGTTTGATTTTCCATTTGGTAACCAAATAGTTATATGAATGTGATCCAATCTAATGAATCTGAATATAAAGAGGAAGGAGACGATGATTGCGGGTACTCCTCCATGGAACTCCATTCTGCATATGAATCCTACACAATATTTAACAAAATTCTACTTTGTTCTCACCTACAAATGGTTATGGATGGACATGACTTGAAAACACATGGCTGTGGGTTATACATTTTGCTATCCATGGTTTAAAGTAGATTTTGTGCAATATGATGCAGCAGATTTTCAGGTGATCCATGGACTGCATGAAAACAGGAACATGCTGAGACTGACAGGCAGAAAGGGTGACTGGCGGTGAAATGATAGCAGAGGCAAAGGACACAGAGGGCACATGAATTACAAAACTGATACTTACAGAAGATAAAACCCAAATATCAAACTCCTAGACTTTTGGGTTTGGACTCGACCTGCAGAGAACAACAATCTGATGATAGATTGAAGTAAAGAATGGAGTGAAGACCGGTAAAGATATACTGTTTGGGAATAAGCTGATGGATTGCAGCTGTGTCGGATAATAACCAAGGAGGCAGGTAGTCATGCCCACAGGAGGTCAGATACAAAGTGCTAGACGGGGGGAAGACAGACAGCCACACATGAAGGGGGGACACCTTAGTGTCTGCTACTTCAAAATTGTGAAAATAGCCATTTTCTCCGTGTTATGTGGATGCTGCCTTATAAAAATATGTGACTCAAGTGACTTTGAACATGGCATGACAGTTTGTGCCAGACAGGCTGGTCTGAGTATTTCAGAGACTGCTGGGATTTTTATGCATGAACATCTCTAGGGTTAGAGAATGATCTGCAAAGAAAGAGACAATATCCAGTGAGCAGTTGTATGGGTGAAAATGTCTTCTTGATGTCAGAGGTCAGAGGAGAATGGTCAGACTGGTTGGAGATGATAGAAAGGCAACAGGAAGTCAGAGAAGCTC
>JAPMNP010684140.1:0-10381 GCA_029874935.1 Atherina boyeri | reverse complement strand
GAGTATGTTCTGATGTTCTTGTTTTACTTGGGGTTGCGAAGGCTTTGAATGCATAATTGTTTTTACCTTGTAAAGCACTTTGTACTACTTAAGTATGAAAAGTGCTATATAAATAAAGTTTGATTTGATTCAATGGAATAAGTTTAGTAAGATTCTTATTCCTCTGTCGTTTACTGAAACTTTGATAAGATCCCTTATGTTTTCCTGAAACCACAGAAGACGAAGAATTTTACTAAAGCTTTTAAAAAGCCCCGGATGACAACAAAACTGCTCTAAAGGCACAGAGGGGTAGTGCAACAACTAATAACAAAACACTATTGAAATAAAGGCATTTTGTGGCAGATAACGTCTTATTTAGAGGCTGAAATGCATTACCCCGACAACTTCCATTGAATGGATACATACGCTAGCACGATGGATCTAAATATCTCCCGATAGCCTTCAAGTAATTCCAAAAATGGTCCAGGTGAGTTTCTAAATGTATTTCATGCTATAAATAAGGTCCATGTTAAAACATACAGTACTTTTCCTTTAATATACAGACAATCGTGTGACACGTGAAAAAAACGTGAACATTTAATTTAGATTTTAATAGACGTGCATTGTCACTGATCAGAAATGGAAGCTTTGACATATTGAGCAGTGAATTTGCCTCGGAAAGGGCTGTTCTATTGCCTGCTTTGTGCATTGCTTTGTCAGAACACTCAGCATGGATAGTCCCTCAGAAGTTTCAAAAGTCCTCAGGCCCCATCTGGGGTTCTCTTGTTTCACAAAACAGCAAACAGGCACTCTGAAAAGCTGCCAGGTGTCAAAAATCAGACTTCTTTTTAATAGAGGTGCATTTGTGTGTTTTCCTCATTTTCTCAAACCCCTTCTACCCCCCCACACCCTCTTTCTATCTTTCCCTCCCCTGCAGATCCCCTCTGTCNGCCAGCTAATGGAGGCTGTGCGCGTGAAGATGAAGGAGAGGAAAGTGCTGACAGAAGAGCTGGCCGCGCTCGCAACACCAGTCAGCGAAAAAACCTGACTCCCTGGGCTGAGGCTGGGAAAACTGTCATCCTCTTCTTTTTCTCCCTCCCTTCTTCTTTCCCTGCCCAGTTCCTACTCAGTGGTAGCTGGGCTGAGCCAAGCTGAGCTGGGGCAGCAGAACCAATATTTGTGAGAAAAGCGCTGTCGACTCACTCTGGGCCACTGGCTCAACACAGCACTCGGCTTTTGTAAATGAGCCCTCGACATCTGTGTTAGCACTCACTGCACTATGTCTATCAGACGGGGCCCTTCAGTGCCAAGCTAATTTACAGTGTAGCCACTCTCCTCCACTCACAGTGCAGACCTGAGGTGATAAGGCAAATGCTTACGCCATGTTTAACTTTTTTTTTTCCTTAAACTTTCTTTTACCTCTTATTAATTCAGTTGACACTTCACAGGCTGCACAAGAGTAAAATGGAGCACATTCACTTTGAGTTTGCAAACCTCGGACATCTTGTTTAGCAGTTAAAGTGTACTTTGTGTCAGCTATCGAATGCACTGCAAGGATGTATTTTTTAAAGATTTTAACTTTGTTGTTGATGCATCTGCTCCACACTGTTACTTTTGACAATTTTTAGATGATTATGTTCGGTGTCTGAATGGTTAAAACATTTGTCTTTATTTGTAAATAAAGAAAATTTTCTGTCCAATATTTTTCATCAAAAACTGTTATTGGTATCACTAGTCTAAATGTCCTTTTGTATTTTGTCCGCTCCAGCAGTTCAAAAGACTTAATGGTCAGTGTGTGATCGTGACTGAGGGCACTCTGCTGGACAGCAGGGTTCTTACACCTCTTGCATGATTGACAGCTGCCTGTTGGCATGGTTCCTGTCTGTAACAAGTAACCCCTGCTGTTGACATCATTAATAAGAGTCTGGATGTGCACACCCATACAGAGAAGTGGTGTATTAGAGCAGAGATACTGCCAACCCCTTTTATCTGTTTCCTTTTTCTTACCTCTCTTTATTATTCATTTTGAATATTAAATCATGATCCAGGTCTCCTCTGTCCTTGAGCTGGCATCCTACACAAGAGACCCCACACTCCTCTTTTCAGATCACTCCTTTTTTCTTTCTCTCTTTACCGTTTTTGACTTTGTTTTCCGTTTTATCATCTCACCACTTTCTTTTTATTATGTATAATTAACAGTGGTTTGAGGAATCCTCCATTCAGGAATTAAAAAGAAATAATTCCACTTTTTAATCCCCCTCCCTTCTCAAATATATGCTAATGATGTCGTTTTCCTTTATCTTTTTATAATAAAGGATTAGGCCAGGACTGTCTCTAGCTGCAACTCGGGGACCAATTTAGCTGGGATTCAGGAGAGACAAACCCTCGTGGTTAATTACCATTCATTAACATAGTTTGCATCTTTCCTTCTTCTCCAATACCCAGGAGCCAGTTATTGTCAATATTTGTCCCATATAAATTTCTTCAGTCTTTTTTTTTTTTCCAGTCACTGTCCTCCAGCATAATACTGCTAATGACAAACATTAATAACTGAGAAAAATCCGGTGGCACAGTTGGTAAAGAAGAGCCAAACATCATGCCGCCCCCACTTGCTGTCTAACAGTCTTTCTCTTTCTTCCTTGTGTAATGCATAGTCAACATATTTGCTCGATGAGCCCCGCCATCCGGCCTCGGCTGACACACTCGTGCTATTTCTGTGACATATTCAAATGCGGGCCCCCTCAGCTGGTTCTCCCTTGGGTTTAATTAACCTGGCCTTGCCTCTGACGCTCCCACAGTGAAGACGTTAAAACGATCTTGAAAAACACCCTTCACCCAACCCCCCTACATCCCACCCAATACACACACACACACACTTCTTCCACTAGGTGCCGTGCATGATTCATATTTTTTTTTTCTATTTCTTCCGTGTAGGAATTTCATGCCATACCCTCCTTTTCTTCTCTTTCATTCTCCTTGTCTTCCTCCCTTCTTTTCTTGTATAGCTCTCATTAGGAGAGATTTCCTGTGGGAATGACTTTGATCAGTAGCTCCAAATGCTAACTTTTTCTCCCCCTTTAATTCATTCCAACACAATCAACACAGTGTCATTTTCTCCTCTGTCTTCATCCATTTATCTCGCCCCAACTTTTTCTAAAAATCCCAAACTTTCCTTCTTTTTTTGGTTTTTCTTCTTTTCACATATTTATGTCCCTGAAGGAGCAGAGAAGGTCAGCATCTTGGGTTGACTTGAAGGGTCAATCAATTATTTGAGAACATGCATATAGGTTATGTGTGTCCGAAGGCTTTTTCTGTTTTACTTTTCAGTTCCCTTTGTGTTGTATGAGCACATGCCACTTGGGTGGGGAAGGTGGGTAGATGGCACAGAGAACAGTAGCAGCACAAACTGAATTTCTTCAACCTCAAACTGATACACAATTAGTCCTTGCAGATTTCGTCAGCCAGCTGTGAAGAGAAATGAAAACAGCCGCTGGTGATTTCCTTTACTTCTCTGACACAGTTGCAAACCCCATCTATTGCTGCCAATACATCAGTCTGCTTTGATTTTTGCAGGCACAGACACTTGGCACTGACTTAAATAACAAGGTGCTTGTGACATACAGCCAACTGTGTTTTTGACAAATGTATAATGCAACATGTTTACTGTTTTTATTGTGTATCCTCTGTGTTTGATCCATAGAGAGGTGGTTCAGTAACAAAAGATAGATGGTGTTTTCAGCATTTCTGTGAATAACAGAAATCTCACCACACACTGTATTTCAAGCTAATGGAAATTATTAAAAGACTGAGGTGCCCTGTTTGGCCCCTCGATATATCCATGTATAATGTTGTTTAAAATTAGATCAGATGGCACCTTGAAAAGAAAAAGGGAATCTGACTGTCCTGATGCACATATGCTATGTATACAACCTCATTGATCTTCACTTGAACAAGTCCCTTATCCACCTCTACAGTGCTCCAGACATGAAACGGCAGCAGATTATGGGAGGATGCGGCCCGCCGTGGGAAGCTAGGGAGCAGATAAAAAGGCGAGCCACTCAAGGGAATAAAGCTATGTTTTGATGCTCTGTGATAAAGTACAGGCATAGGGCAAGAGGTAGGGGAATGTTACAGTATCCATCTATATACACTGTACATATCCTATTGGGTTTTGCTCCCTCTTTTTCACTTGTCTTATCCATCGTAACCAAGCTCTTTCCTGAACTTTTATTGTTCTTTGACACTCACACTGTCTCCATCCCTGTGGACTGTCCTAAGCCTTGCTCATGGCAGCTGTCTCTCTAAAGCCGTGGCCTGAGCTCCAAGGGAGAAAAAAGAAAGAAAGGGAGTATGAGCAAGGGGCTGATCTGGTCTCTAATCCACATGTTCTTAGAGTATATGAGGGAAGCGGCAGTCCACAACATTACCTCTGAGAGAAGCGACTCCTCAGTGTGACTACCTGAACTCTCTGGTGCCTGTATGATTAATCTGGGATGTTGTCTCAAATGATGCAGAAAATATTACTCCTTGATGATACAGGGCCAGACTTGGGTGTGCTGTATTATGTGGTCAGAGGCCTCATGCTGTGAAATATGCCAGTCTCATGAGCACAGGATTTTTTGTTCTGCAGCTCCAGTTTACATCCATCCATAATAGCATTTTATTGGGTGCATTCAGAATCAAAATAAACTCAAACAGTATCAGTCTTCAATTGCTTATCTGTTACTAAAAAACCGACCCTTCTTTGTTTTCTGCTCCAGCATATATAATAGCAGCGTAGTCTGGGGTATATAGCTCCTCAAAGCACCTCTCCACCTTGACTAACTTTTTCCAAGCGCTCATTAGTGGACTGGCTGAAGTTTGGAGGGTATGAAGCAGGCTGGCAGATTACCCCCTGTGAAGTAGTACACCTCAGGTAATCACACTAATGAATTCACGCACCCCCACTCATCCACCCCTTGTTCCCTTCTCCATTCCCCTTTCTTACTTTCTCCCTATCTTCCACAGTGGCGGGCTGGCGCAAGAAGTGCCAAACAACAAAGTGTTTGTTTGCATAATATTAGCACTGCATGCTTGCACACTGTGGCGGGGGCCTGACTGCAGGACTGACTGGAGGCTTCCCATGAACACAGGTGGAGCAGGGTGAGCATCACTGGGACCAATTAGAGCAGAGCACAGGTACATTAGCATGTTTGAGTGGAGTGGGATGGCGTGGGGATTGGTGGACCTCATGAAGCACACACAAACACATGATTGCAGCCTGGCGTGTGTTAGTTGTTTGTCTCCAGTGACATAAGGGCCATATGTGTGACAAATGACCCCTGGTCTGCTGTCAGCCAATCGTTTTATTTTTTTCTTCTGTCTGCATCTGCACACATGTTTAAAAAAAAAAATCATCTTCATCAAGATTGAAGCTCTTAAGGGCTTTGTTTATGATTAGATATAAACACAGGCATTTGCTGATTTTTAAAAGTTGATATAAGAAATGAAGTTAGTTTCACAAGAGTTTTTGCCTCTAAGGTAAATGGAACCAAAAAGGGAAATGCAGAACAATCTGTTTTTTAACATTATAAAAAAAGACAAAAAAAAGTTTTCTTCAATTTAGACGGTCTAGGTTTAATTTCTCTGATGGCCATGCCTGCAAAAATATGCCACTGAGGGGGGATTCTTGACCAGAGGCTGTAACATCCTTGTCTGACTTCTTTCAAGACAGAGGAGGGACAGACTTTACCATTAAGGCCTCAAACTAGTTTTTGCACAGACTTCATGTAAAGGCCTTGGGATTTTTTTTTTTAATTTCACACAACCCGTGACAATAGGTGAGGCTTGGATTTATAAGACTTTTGTTTGGCCATAAAGGTTCAGATAAAAGAAACTCTTTAATGAGCCAAAAAAGGAAAGTGAGGCATTGCTCAGACTTTTCTCCATCTGTAAGAAAAGGAGAAAATGTCTAATCATCCGAATCACACGTAGCCTATAGCTGACGATATCAACTAGACATATCTGGATGATTTAGCATTTTTAGAGATTGCCACCCAACCCACTGTCTTTGAAGAAGACGCTGGCAGAGTTCAATGTGATGGTCAAACGATCTGCAAAAGGAATTGATTGCTCAATACTTTGTTATAAGCAAAGGTTCATAAAGTTCAGCATTCTATTATAAAAAAAAACTGTTTTCGAGAAATCGTCGAAGTCTTCTGACCTTGACTCTGGGATAGTTTAATTTAAGAGCTGAATCCATCTTGGCTATACGTACATTGCTGCTGGCATTGGCTTTCAGTAGTTTTCTCCCTTTTTTTGTAAAGAAAAACAATAACATAAAGCATCTCCTCATTTATTGATCTTATGAATTAATGCATTTATACTAGGCTGAAAAATATCCCGAAGAAGAATATATATTTCTTTTTGTTATTGTTGTTGAGGCAGAGTATGCAGCTGAATTTCAGTCCAGGAGAGGTTTACCTGTTTCATTTGATGATCTCCGTGTTACGAGTTGTTTTTGATGTAAATCAAATCTGGCTTTACCTTTAGTCATAGAGTGAGTGGCATCTGGTTGTGTAAGCTTGGATTGCCTCTGCCTGCCGCTTTTTCCAAGTGATTTACTGTTGCTCTGTTGATCTCATTAAACTGTGAGCTCCTTGTCTGATTTACAGTCAGCACCTGAGCCCCAATGGCTGTGGTGACCATGTTGAAGAAGCAAGCTTTTAGCAATAATTTGAATTTAGTTTTCCAATATTAACGGTTAATCTATAAATGTGCATTTCCTTGGTGAACAAAAAGTTCCAAATGACTTTGCAAGTGTGATACATGTTCTCCAGGACCGAACATAAGCATACAGCTTTCCTTTTCAATCTTTAAGAGAAGATATTATGACCGCAACCTCCTGAAGATAAACAAGATTCAAATAGAAAAAGAAAGGGCTGCTACAGATCAGACAAATATACAAAAAAGGAAACGGCTAGAATCAAATGTCTGTGGGCAAGAATCAACCTCTGTCAGGCTGATAGAGAGAAGTGTGGTGGGGAAAAAAGAGAGAAGCCCCACAACCTAAAACACCACCTCATCTGTCAAATGTGGTTGTTCTGATATGTCTGGCCATGAACTGGCACACAGGTATTTATTGATCATTTCACTGCTGACAGGAGCAACAAGATGAATGCAGAGATAACAGGATTGCTCTGACTGGCCAACTTTATCAAAGCCCTTTATTTAGTATGACAAAAATCATAAACATTTATCCAAATCAGCCTCAGAGTTTAAAAGGGTTCACACAGGACTATCCCCAGCCGTCTGAGTCAAACATGCAATCTTAGTCCGGCTAAGGTGCATTCTTCTTGCTGAAAATCAGACTAAATGCAGAGCGACCCAGCAAGTTAGAACTAAAGGCGGTGAAGGCCACCGCGTCGCGACATGAAAATCTCATTCCAAAGGTGACTTGATTTCGGACAACGTTTTGTGATGCGGTGCTCCCTTTTTACATGTCGGTCTGAACTATCAAAAGTTAATTGGACATACAACTTAAACAGGAAATTGAAGAGGCTGTATGATGATGCAGGTGAATAATGATGCTGAACACTGTCATTTACAGCTAAATATCTTCAAATGAAATCCCATGGGTCATTTCACATCCTCAAATAAGAAAAAGTTGGAGCATCATTGAAATGCAAAACTGAAAAAAAGAAAACACTTTGAGTTCAAGAACTGCGATCCCTCAAACAGCATTGCATCACAAACTTTATTTCATCAATAGTTGATATTACCACAGGGGCAAGAGATTGCAATGGGAAACCTTTCTTTATGTATAACAATATGTTATTATGATCAGAAATGGCAATCAAAATGTTGCAGTTTATTTTTACAGGTCACAGTTTATGACCAGTTGATGCAGTTCATACAAGTTAATTTGCAAAGATTTACATACATTTTTGAACATTTCATTGATTGCTTCAATTAACAATGTTGATTTAAAAAATTGCAAAATAATCAAGCTAACTTCTTCCACTTTAGCTCATTTATCACATCTTTGCAGCACAGTTAAGATTTATTATCTCTTGAGTTAAGACAAATGGATGCTCTCCTCAGACAACACAAACAGATCACCGAGCCGTGGGACCAAGCAGTTTATCAAAACGCCTGCTGAGACCACTGAGCTGGAAAACTGAGCAAAACAAAACTGCACTTGTTCAGTTTTCTGGTAGTCAACAAGGGGCATTTACACAAAATACTTTTTCCATTCGGTGTTGCCTCATTTGCTATTTTGAATGTTGTAGCAAGTGTCATTTAATCAAGCACCACTAGATACGTGTGTTGCAAGGCTGCTTCTCTTGAGCATCAATTTTGCTGTATCATTTTTTACCACCAGGTGGAAGCAAAGCATCATTTATCCATCCATCTTTTATGCCGCCTTAATCCATTTTATGGCTTGAGATCTGAATTGGATTAAGAGACAGGGTACACGCTGAACAGGTCAACAGTCCTTCACAGGGTCATAAAAGAGACAAATGAGACAAACAACCACTCACACTCATCCCCAGGGTCCATTTAAAAACACCAATTCACCACTCATACATGTTTTTGGAATTCAGGAGAGCACAGGCAGAAAAGGGAGAAGAAGTGCCCCCAGAAGGCCCCCAGCCAAAGATCAGGACCCCTCTTGCTATGTGGGGACGGTGCGAAGCACCACATCACCATGCAACCCACAAAACATCATAGTTTGTGATGAGATGTTTACCAGACTCTGGCATTTTGTCTGTGGACAAACCCAACATTTTGTACAGATTTGTAGTTTTATTGCAGAGCAGTTTTAACAACAAACATTTTATTTATTATCAAGGTTAAGGTCAAATGTATTTATATAGAACACAATTCCCGCAACTCAGGCCGCTCAAAGTACTTTACAACCAGAAATACTACTAGAATAAATTGTTAGTTTTGCTTTTTTTTTTTTTCTTGAAGTATTCATTTCAAATTAGTTCTTGTTACACATCCATATCCAATTTGGTGGTGTGTGGGAACTGGAGATTTGCATGATAAATCTTAAAAACATCATGATTTAATTGACATGGGTTGTCTATTAAGTAGTTTTTTTTTTAGTTTTTTTTTACTCTTAGCCGCAAACGGATTGAACGTTCGCTCAGGTTCTCAACCTACTGTATGTTCAGAAATTGTCCACAGGATGGCGCCACTAACATGTCAAAAGCTTCTCCCTTCAGCTAAAGAAATATTCTGCTGTGGTGAGACGTTGTTCAGTGTTAGAAATGGTCTGCTGGAGCAGCACAGAAAGCTAGTCAACATAAACAGTGTGAACAATAACTGAATACAGTCGGCTTTATCCAAAATGCTCCTTATGTAATTAAAAAATAGATCAATCCACACAGCTAATTGTTGGGCATGTGTGTTATAGGGTGCATAATATTTCTGTGAGCAGCCCTTCATATTTCACAATGATAGAGATTTCATAGGTATTATGAAAGTCAATAATGTCATAAGGTGTGGTCATTTCATTTCACAAAACACAGACCCAGTATCACTAATTACATCATACCTGTACTTCTGTATTTCTTCTGTATGTCCAAGATGTGCTCTGCTGGGCAGAAACACATCTCTCACATGAGGCAAATCATGTATTGCATTCATCTAGAAATTTTGACCCAAGCAGCCTAAAGGATTACCAACTTTATGCTCAAAAGCATCCACAAATATGCAACTCTAATTTTGGACATTTCACTTCCACACATTCGATTCAATGGTCTATTTTGCAACCCCCCTTGTTGGTTCTTATTATGGGCTTGTAATAATGGCCATATGGGATGCATCTCTTACTGTCTGCCAAGTAGCCCAATGACTTTAAACCAGCCAGCTGGTGCCAAGGGGCTGCTAAGCTGACAAATGTGTGCAGGTGACTCCTTAGTGATGACATTAATAGCATTAGTTCTGCAGTTTGATGCAGGCAGTTAATTGTTGTAACAAATGAGAATCGTGTTGACTGAATTAAGTTGTATCACAGAACCTGAAAAAAAAGACATTGCATGATGTGTATCAAAAATTATTTCACCATTTTGAACTCGGTCTTATCTTATGTGCAACATTTCTGTGTTGGGGATTTTTGTCTGCTGTGCTGTACTTATTCTTTTTGGGATGATGACAGCACACAATGTAATTTTGTGAGGAGGAAATTGAGTATTCATTCTTTAGTGTCCAGTTTTGTATCAGAGAAATTTTGTACCTTTATGCATGGGTATTACGCATCACTAGGCATTAATGATTAGATAACAGATGGCATTCAAAGGTCAAGTTCATCCTAGAATGAGTGATATTCTTATTACTTGCATTGACAGAAATTAATTACAAGTTGTGTGTGTGTGTGTGTGTGTGTGTGTGTGTGTGTGTGTGTGTGTGTGTG
>JAPMNP010684130.1:0-17230 GCA_029874935.1 Atherina boyeri | reverse complement strand
CCCTAACCCAAAATGATCAGAGTTCGCCAAGAAATTTGATCAAAATAGATAAATGAATGAAATGTAGATGTTTTCTGAGGTCATCTGTTGAATCTCTATCCCAGCTGCTACCAGGCGAGAGGCAAGATGCCAATTAATATATGGTATATTTGATCTAACTCGAAGTTTTTATAAACTCCAATGGTTTTTCAATTACTTTATTTAAAAAAGAAAACCCCAAAAATATTGTTATTATTGCCATTTTGATCTCGTCCTATCAAACAACTCTAGAGTTAAGGAACACACTGTAATCAGCTGCTTTACACAAACCTGATAGTATACAGTTGTAGTGGGAGTATAACCTTTAGTGCAAGTTGTGCTATTCTTACCAATTCATACATCTGGCTAATATAATATTGGTAATTAGCTGAAGCCTTAAAAATAAATGAGTTTACCAGTTGAGTTGGGTTGTATGGAAGTAGACGGCAGTCAGAGAAAGCAGTCTTAGTTTAGAGAGTCATAAGCTTTTTTGACAGGTAAGGAAAGCTAAAAGCTACTCAGAACAGGGCCACCACAAGAATACATTTTTCACCATCTACAACAAATTCATGGCAGCTTGAGCGGGAGTGTGGATATTTACTGTGGATTTTTATGCTTCAGCACTTTTGCCTAAGACTGTTGTTTACACAATGTCAACTGTGGAAAGTCCTGTAATAATCTGTGAACTGTGGAAAAAACAAGTCTGGTTTCCTGGTTTTTGTCTCGTTTTCACACAAAGCAGTTATTTCTGGAAAAAAATGTGCATACCAATCCGACAAGCAATGCTTGTTTTTGCTGTTTTGAGTCATGCAGCTTTAAGCCATTGATACAATCTTCAATTTACATCTTTACACTTTCCATCTTGAGACTGCAGCTTTTATTGCCCTCATTTATTTCTGTTATTTGATTTTTTTTTTAAATCTAAATAAAGGACGGTTTGTTTTCCCTCTTCTTTGGAGCCAATTTATTTTTATTTATTTTCATTCTACATGCCTGAAAGCTGCTGAGCAGCAGGTGGAATGTGTGGTTGTCATGCCAATAAAATTATGACTTAGACCCAAAAGGTTTGTTTTGTGGTCTGCTCCTGAATTTACCTCTGCTCTCTTTGCCATTAACGTGGTTGGTGATGACTAATGTAATACAATGATCATAAAGTTTTGGAAATCGAGTTTCAGACTGCCCTCATTTGGGTCCTGGCAATGACTCATGGGTGGATATTCGATGTGTGTTCATGCATTGTTCTAGTGATCTGCATTGTTTCATTGGATTAACTCATAATAGAAAGTTTCATAGGAATGATGCAAATTTAGAATCACCTTTTGGATTACAAATTGGTGGGACATTTCTGAATCTGCCGGCGTGAATTTAGACAAGTTGCATGAGGAGAACATCTGAGATGACTAACATTGAAACTAAAATTTCCAGGATTATTTAGGGTCAGTGTCCTTAATGTTTTCTTTTTTCTGCTGCATTTAGAATTTGACATCATCTAATTGAATAATTAAGACTGGCCCCGGCAATTTTAAAACATTTAGTCAAAGCTATAGGCCTACTGTTGCCTCCCACTGCATTAAGATGTCAAAATGACCCCTCATCAGTGTTTTCAAGTCACATCAGTCATAGCTAATTGATCCTTGCTGTGCTGTGGCCTTAAGTCAAAGTCATTGCTCATTGTGTTTGAATTGTGGCAGCGGTCATGAGCATTACTTGAAAATTTGCTGGCTTTGATTGTTTGACGCATGCCTTTATAACAATTGGCAGCTCTGTAATGACGTGAGTATCGCTTTTCTTCACTTTGAATTGAAGAATGGTTCTTGGCTGCTAATAACAGGCCTGTGCCTTTTATTCAGTCTCTGAACTTAAGTGGGTTTAAGTGTAAAGTCTGTGAGCAAAGACATTTTCCCTTTGATTTTTTACACACGCCAAACATTATATCGGAAAACAAGTCCATGGTTTGTTTAGGTTATTTATTCAAAAGTATTAATTTTAATAACTCTGCAGAAGTTAAATAAAGTCAAACACGTATCATTTGGATGACTGCAGTATTGAAAAATAGAAATGATTCAACAAAGGCTCAAAGGGCAAACCTTCAATTTGAATCCAAAGTCAGAGATGGCTCAAATGCTAAAATGGCAAACTCTGGCCTATTTCACAGTTTCCTCAGGGCTTGAATTTAAAAATGAACATGCAGCATTCACTTTAAAGGAGCATTTCACCCATGGAAACATCAGTCTTTATTAAAAGTGTGTCATATTTGTAGTTGAAATGTAACATACATTTCGAATTAGGTGCCTATCTGACCGAGAAAAGACTTCCTAGGACATGCCAGGATAAAGGACTTCCTGCTTTCGATGATGTAAAATGGCGATTTTTACATAATTTAAAGCAGGAAGTGCAACACTGAAATCCCTATTTCTCCTTTCTCAGGGGAAACTGAGGGTAAAATGTACGACCATTAAAAGACATGACTAGGATTCTAATGATACAAAGCTTAATGCAAATGGATGAAGTATCCCTTTAAGAGGAACAGCATCCCATTCATCTTTTTTCATGTTATTTTATATCCACTGCTGACATTACTGAATATGAAACCTCATTTTCTGTTCACCCCCTGCATCAGTACCATAAATCAGGAAACTCATGCATGTACTCGCCTCTGCTGTCAGAGAAAAATACCCAAGTACCAACAGATAAGCAATTTAAAATCTCAGCATGAATCAGCCCAGATGATTTAGTACAAATTTAAGCATACAGATAGATAAAACACTGACTCTTACATGCTCATTGTCCCCGCTCACACATTTCAGCAGGATTTCGATTTGGGCTTTGACTTATTAGACTCGGATCCAAACATCCTTCCACTTTTCAGCGGCAAAGTAGCCATTTACTTTCAGGGACCAAGGATGTTCATCAACCATCCGAAAGGGTCCTGAAGCAATATTTGAAGGGATAGAGATGACGACTACAGTTGTAGTTCTTTCTGGAATCTAAGCTGACATAAAAAAAATTCCTGGTAAGTGTACAGGTTCTTTGAACAACATACAGAACCAGTCAAAAGTTTGGAAACATTATTCCAATGAATCAAATGGGATAATGTTTCCAAACTTTTGACTGGTACTGTATGCATTATAGAAGACATCCAGTCGGGTTGTGACTTTCCGTCTGTGTTCCGCATATTTCGGTTTAACGTGAACAACAAAGCAAACCAAGACTAAATGTCTCCTTTGGTCCAGACCAGAAAACTAAATTACAAGTGTGAACACACCCTTTGACAGCAAAGGATTTTCCCTGGCGAACCTCTCATGCAGGTGATTTTTTTCGTGCAATCTTTGTGCAATTTTTAGAAGCATTCACTTTGACACAAACAGCAGCAGAGTTCGCCGATCGTCCTGTGATTAGATTCAGCATATATCTGTCTAAAATTGAAAATTGAATACTTATGGGGAAAAGAATTTGCCATTGTTTGCACCTGCTGCGGTTTCTCTTTTAAACAGCATGTACAGTAGACCATGATGATTCGTGCGTCTCTTTTTCCAAGCGTTATTTGGCTTTGATTACATTTTATAAATGTCAGTGAATTTCCCGCTTGGTTTCAGTTTGGTTTTCCTCTCACTTTGTCACCTTCAGCGTGGACTCATCTTACTTTGTTCTTTCACTTTTTCTTCACTGCTTTTTCCAGTCACTGTCTCATCTTGTCCAATCTTCTCACAATCTTTCCGCTATTCTTTGTGATGTTGCCAAGAAACATGATGTCATTGACACAAGGGGTAAAGTCACACTTTTTGCTTTGTCATGGCCAGTAACTCACAGCTGATTAGTCATCAGATGGGAAGAGGCTGTAGAAACACTAAATGAGGTGAGGGACACTAATAGGCTTCAAGATCTTTCTTGAAATGGATCGTATGGGTCAGTAAAAAGTATACACCCTGAATTATCTGTCTGCGTCACCACTGTTTAACAGTGACACTGTTTTTCACATGGTTTATTTAAATCAAACTTCTTGTATTTCTAGTCTGCTTCCTGTTTTGTTTGTGGATGAGAAAAGATATGACTTCTCAGGAGGGGACCCCCACTTCCTTTTTTTTCTAGGAAAAGAGTTTAACTAAACCATAATACTCTCTTGACTTATTTTGAGGGGGGATTTGACCAAACTTAATTGATTAAAGGCAGCTTTCTAGTATTTTCCAGTACTTCCATATATCGCTCAACTAAGCATTTTGCAGGTGAAGCCTGAAATGCTTTTTGGCTTGAAAATATATGCAACTTCCTTCTTCCTGGTGAGTGTCATACTCGTCGTTGGCTCATTTGCAACAGTAGATTCCCCTGGTTAGTTTCAGAACTGATTCAGGTATCAGAGTTTCCTCTGAAACTCCTCAAACACACACATTCATACCTGTAGTACGTTCCCAGTTTGCAGTGCGTGGTGACAGTACGAGTGTCAGTTTCACTCTGGAAGCTATGTTAAAGTTTATACAACTAACGCTCATTTCCTGTATAAGTTGAAGCTTCAGATCAACCAGAGGCCAGAGGTCTCTTGGTTAGACCCACAAAAGACAAAATGTTGACTCTTCAGCCTGTCAGTGTTTCAGAAGCCATTTTTATTTATGCTACCTATAATATCTCCACAACTTGCTGATCAGCTACAGGAGCTCTTTTTGCAAAAGACCCCTACTCTGCACCGCAGAGAGAAACATGAATTCATTCCTACCAGTCTACATCAATCTACTGAACTCTGAACTGGTTTTCTATTGCTTTGTGTGGTTCGTTGATGTTTTCAAGGCAGCTAATGTAACACTTGAGTTCAAGCCAAATATCCCTATGGGGACAATAAAGGGTATCGTATAATCCGAAGGCTGTCATATGTCGTGCATTTGGATGTCTCCCTGATGATACTTTATTCATGGATGCAAATTTTACCAGTAGATTTTTATTTTATTAAACATTTGCATGGTTGTCTGTGTTGTACAGTGTTATTTGACTCAACAACCCTGCGGAGTGACTGATCACGCACTCCACAATCAGCCTAACTGCATACTAAATGAAGGAGTAAACAAGATTTAAGGGTTGATTGCTCTTTGTTAATGCAAGCGGCTTTTACTCCACTATTATGTCGCTGTGTCACGTCAGCTTGATGATTACAGCTGCGTACTTCCTAACAGCTTTCTTTTTTCACCAATGTGTTTTAGTTCCCGAGTATATCAGGGAGCTAATTACCCCCCTTGATCTCCTCCACATGGTCACAAAATGGGAACAAAGCAGGTCATGTATCAGAAAGGAAGGAAGTTTGACACAATGTCTGCATGAGTGTTTTGTGTTGGCTAATGCTGGATCAACATAAATACTTTCATATACATTTATATGCAGTAAAAACATTTTTCAGACCGTTTACTGCAACAAATAGAGGGGAATATTCAAAATTATTTCTGATCGGGGCGGTGCGTGGCGCAGTTGGTTGGGCGCCCGCCCCATGTACAGAGGTTATAGATCCTCGCTTGCAGCTGCGGTCCAGGTTCAATTCCTGGCCTGGGACCCTTCACTGCGTGTCATTCCCTGCTCTCTCTGACCCCTTTCCTGTCAAGCAACTCTCATATAAAGGCCACTAGAGCCCAAAAAATCCTTTAAAAAATTTTTTTTATTTTTTTTTATTTCTGATCACTTTTTCTGTGTTTTAGATTTGATCAGTACCATTATTGTTTCAGTCATGTGGCTGATGAAGCTGATAACTGGTTGCTCGACCATTTGTCATTCCTTTTTTTTTTTTTTTTTNGTTTTTTTTCCATTTGTCATTCCTACTTTCACCCTGAGGGTGTGCCGATTGGTCCCGCTTGCCCTCACTCATCCTGCTTGCCATTTCAAGCTGGGAGTCGGTCACTCAGTATTTAGCCAACTCCCTCATAAAACATTATTAAAAATGGTTCTGGCTTATTCACTCAGTCGAGATGTGTTTGTGTCACTCGTTGTTAAAACACGGTTTTATTTCTTGTGTTAAGTATGTAACTAGTTGCAAGCGAATGTAGCATGTTGACTTGATTATTTAGCAGAAACATTGATGAATATGGGCTCAGATTTAAAGCAAAATGCTGCTTCTTTGACATGTTGTCATTTGTGTCATCCACTTATGTCATCCGCTCAGCTGAATGGGCCTTTCTATGTTTTTCTAACCTCCACATCTTTACTGAGTTGAAGTTCCTGTTGAGTGGAAACAAAAGCTCATCTTTGACATGTTCACTTTTGGAGAACAAAAGGCTTTTTAACTGAGAATGTCACTCGGGGAGAATTGGGAGCGATCGTCATGCAGGATGAATGTATTTGTGTGGATGCAGATGTAGGTGTGTGTCAGACGGGAAGCATTTAACAAAGGACTCACCTGGCGGAGGTTCATCAGCATGGATGCAGTGTTTGTGAACCTGGACCGGCTGCCTCTCCTTCCTTTAACCTTCTGTTCATCGTCAGTCAACCTCACTGCTTTAATATTTCTGCTTATTTATATATAATTTCATCCTCCTCCTTTTAGTTCTTTTCTCTTTTTTTTGCAATTTTAAAAAGATTAACAATGTATCTGTCAATAATCCTCTTTTTGTTTTTCAGTAACAATACAAGTTAAACACATCATTTTTCTATATATCAATGAGCATCTAGGATGTCCTTGCTAAGATTTGGAAAATTTTAGACTATTGTCAAATTAGAGTCTTGCATATAAGATCCTAAATGGCCTGGTTCCTGCATGTCTACTGGATTTTGTCTGCTGTCGCCCTTCAAGTTCAATAAGATCCACCAGAATAGCTTCTATTTATAACTGTAAGGTACCTTTCTGCCACACAACCTTTGGACAAGCTGCCCTTTTTCTTAAAACCCCAATATAGTGGAATTCACTTTCAGATTATGTAAAAACCTTATATGATACCTGTATTGTGCCCTGCCAAGGGACTGCAGATGTAAATTAGCTAAAGGCTAATTGTGGTACAGGGTGTCAAATAGAAAAATTTGTGTTTGAAATTGTACATGGTCCCACAATTTGATTGATCTGATTGAATACTCAATCAACTTTATTCAAGACACAGGGAAGTCCGTAGAGACAGAACAATACATATAAATATATAAAAACTAACAATACAAAACATTTAAGGAAGATGCAAGATATCATAGTATTGTTCTGTTGAAATAGTGTATTGGAATTACGCTCAAATCAACTCGTATATCAGCTTATTATTGCAGAAAATATGTTCAAAATCAGATGTGTTTTAAAGTTTTATATTAAAGCATTTGTCTTGCCCATATTTGGTTTCAGAGACCTCTGACACCTGATGACGTCTTCTGCGTCCTTTCTCCCCCTTTTTTGTGTGTTTGTGTCTGTGTGCAGCTGGAGCGTCAGATGCTGATGCAGAACCAGATGAGAGAGAGACAGATGGCGATGCAGATCGCTTGGTCTAGAGAGTTTCTCAATTACTTTGGTTCTTTCTTCGCAGTGGCCACGGTGGGACTTACAGCAGGGTGAGAGTAGAAAAAGACCTTGTTACACAAATGCACACATTATTAGTTAGAATCCACAGCAGAGACAAACCTGTATCGCCCCGTGTATGGTGGCTGTAAGCTGTGATCCTCACTGAGTTGCATCTTCACAGCTTCGGAATGAGATAAATCACACGTGGTCATCCAGTGGCCTTTACCGGTGCTGCTCTGTCTATGACATTTTGTAAGTGTTACACACGTTAACACATCAGGTTTAACTTGCAGTCATATTAAAAGGCACAAACCCCTGATTAGTGGAGCCACATGGCATGTGCATAGCTGTGTGTGACTGTTGTATTTTAAAGCTTAACAAAAGGCAGTAGAGGTACCAGCTGATGTCAGCAGGTGGTATAGTTGTTGGAATGACTTTTACAAAAAGTGTTCATATTTTACAATAAAATGTTTGCTTTGCTGTAGTTATTTTTTTCAGCCACATACAAATCAATGTGTGTTTATGTTTCTACTTAACTCAGTTTAAACAAAGAGTAATGTACTATTTTGAATGCTTGCATTTTTTTTCTTTTAATCAAATAAATAGTCAGAAATCTAAAGATATTTTCCTCCTTTATTTTTGTTTTTCTTCAGAGCCATAAAAAGAAAGAAACCAGCTCTTTTGGCTCCTATTTTACCTCTTGGATTTGTATTTGCCTACCAGATGGACAGTGCCTATGGGACACTAATGTATCGTATGAGAGGTGAGACTACACTGTGATCAGTCAGTATTGTCATTTTCTACTCCAAGAACCCAACTTTGGCTCTTTTTATTTGAACTACTTCTTATAAACAGGTTGAAATTACATATGAATAATAGCTTATCTTTGTGTAACACCAACAAAATGCAGTTTTTATGCCTGTTATTATCTTTGTGAGCAATTATAACTCCTCCCTGTGACACCTTCAAGGCTATAGGAAAAATAGTTAATACTATCTTGATTATACATTTAGCCCTTTGAAACTAAGATGTTATCTATTGAAAACAACCTTCACATTTTATATACATAAACATGTGTAAAAAGTGCATAAACGTTTGTTTATTCAACAGTGTTGAATATATAATAATAATGGTCTGTTTTTAGTTTTTTTGATTTATTATTTATATGAGAATAAATAGATATACATGAATACATCCTAATCTTGCATATGGTCATTGATCATTTTATACTTCTGGTTTGGGAAATTAAAACCATTTTGCTGATTTGACCTGCACCTGCAATTATGGATGATTAAGTAATCAACGTTTAAAAACATGATCTTTCCCAACAACAATCTTTTCGGATAATTTTGCTGAATAAAACCTGGAATCTATTTTTTTAGGAAACCAGCTATAGAGAAGGTATTTGGAAAAGTCCTGCTGTAATTGGAATGAACTAGGCATATTACAAAAGCGTTGGTTTAAAAAACAGAAATGAAAGCTTGTAAATAATGTTAAACATTTCTTCCAGACAGCCATTTATTAATTAGCGGAGACCTGCAGAAATGAGTGATTAATTTTTAATTGCTCGCTGATAGCTCTGCCAGTTGATTTGAGAAAAAAATCAGCATTTTGCAGAATGAAAATGACAATTAGCCCAGGTTTGCTTTATTACAACACATTGTGTTTGTGTTTCATTACACCTTCAGGGGAGGCTGAGAACATCATGGCCTCTGAGCGCGACCGTCTGGACTTACCTCAAGGGATTCCAACCTTTGAAAGCATAGAGAAGGCCCGCCGTGCTAAAAGCGGCCTTGTCTCCATCTTTGAGAAGTGATGCATCAGTTGTGACTTGAGTCAAAAACAGAGTCATCCATTCGGTGCGTTCATCTGTGCTGCTTTGGCTTTATTATAACTGTCAAATACTATCTGCCTAGTTTCTTTAAAAACTCGTTGGAGTCTGTGGTTTGCACTAATCCTTCATCACGGACATTGACTTATAGTAGTAGTTGTGATCAAGATGATGGTGTCATTGCTTTTTTTTGTTTCTTTTTTTATTATTTTTTTAACCAAGGGTGCATTAGTTGTGGTTTAGTTGTTTTTTTTTTCTTCGTTTTGTTTTGTTTTGTTTCAAGATTACTGACTGATAAATCGTCCCGGTCTAAGTAGGTAAGTTAGTCAGTAATATGTCTACAAAGCTGTTTAAGTATACTCATGATGTAAATTGTGCTTTGCTATATTGAAGCACTAAAGGACCGAAAGATTTTGGTCAGACTGAATAACTGATAAAAAATCAATATAACTCCAGCCATATTGCTAATTCATTAACTAAGGCAGTGCCTTGCAACTTCAATATTTACTTTTCTTTCAGCTATTTTGTTAGATCAGTGGGATTAGATTAGCTAAATTTCCAAATTTTGGATTAACTTTGGTCCATACTGTGAATGATGATCAAGAACATAAATGCTCAACTCTGCTGCTTCTGACTGAAAACTTTAAATTTACAAAGTAATACAAACATGTTGCCATTGTGATACAAAAAATTTTATTTTATTTTTTTATTTAATGAGCACCACACCAAAGCTTTTGCACCTGTACATTTTTTTAAATCATAATGATCATATTCAATGGATGTAAAATATTAGAATAAGATCATATTTATATAATCTTTATTTACTATTGGTTTCGTTTATGTTTGACTCATTGTAGCAAATTTTGTAAAGTCAATAAAAGAATATCCTGCCAAACTGAATTTTGTGACAAGATGTCGCTTTTAAACACCAAACCACCTTTGGTAGCATGTAGATAAGTCTTATACAGTCACAAGTCCAATTTCTGCTTGGAAAAATATGTGCCTTCAAGTGGCTGGTTTCAGATAATTTTTATTGTTTAATCTCTGCTGATATTATCTGCGTATGATACTCAAACGTAACAATATTACTAGCAACAAAAAAAGGAAAAATCTCAAAATACGTCATTGCTATCAATCTAAATTGGTGGTGTGGTGGTTCTCGTGTGCGTGTGTCAGGGAGGGAGGGAGGCTGAAACACACAGGTTGATGAGTGAACTAGTGACTATATAAGGTTGTGTCCACTGGCAAACGGAGAACCAGAAGAACACGAAGCTGACTAATTGAAGCATCTTTTGCCATTTAAAGCTGCTTTGATTAAACTCTCCCACCCCCCCAAAATATAAAACAAAATTAGGAGCAGGATCTGCAGCTCTGACCAGACCTGAGGTGGAAGCCAGCTGACCCCAGCGCAAATCAGCCCCCTTCTTCAGTTAGCTGCAGCCTGAGCGAGTGAAAAATATGCTGTGGAGAGTGACTCTTGCCGTGGCCGTGGTGTGCATCGGAGGCATATGCAGCTGTGTAAGGGCTGATGTGATGAGCAGACTGATCGTACCCAGGGACTATGGAGTGAAACTGTGCGGGAGAGAGTTTATCAGAGCTGTCATTTTCACTTGTGGTGGCTCCCGGTGGAAACGATCCATAGATGGGGACTTAGGTGAGTTTACATTGCCACTCTCCTGTTAAGTTTTTAGTATTGGATAAATGCATCAAAATTAGATCAAAATGGCTGGAAAGGAGAAGGATTAAAAATATTCTCTTAATATTTTCTGTTAAAATGTCTGACACATTTCAATTAAACAGAATTAAAAACTGTTTAGCACATTTCTTCTAAAAGATGTCTCTTAAAACCTCTTTGGATCTACAATAATCTATAATAAATATATTGTTCTCTTTGGGAGGTAAATAAACATATTTGATAATAATTCATGGACTGTTTGTTCTCCAGACCCATTCCAGTGGAATTCCCTCAGTGATGTTACAGCAGAAGACAACCAGCAGATCTGGAAACGTGGCACAGAGCTTACAGACAACTCTCCTGTCCCTGTTGCCTCCTCGTACTCCCTGGCTGACCTCATGAGCCTTTACAGAACCACAAGCAACAGGCAGCAGCCGTCTCTGAGCGTCTCAGCCCTGACCAGGGAGACCGCAGATTTAGGTGAGCAGGAGAGGAACCGAGATGCGACCGACTGGCCCATACCGAGCAAGAAGAAGAGGAACTTTTCTCTGGGGGTGGCAGGGATGTGCTGTAACCAGGGCTGCACTAAGAATGATATTGGACGCTTGTGTTGAAGCAGGGTGGGGGTGGGAGAAAGGGTGATGGTGTCACGCTTGTGACAAGAGTCTGGTGTAATGTGCTGTAATGGGAAGTGTAAATTCATGGGTAGATGTAGATCTTTAAGAAGGGTTAGACTACATCTGCTGTTAAATATGCTCCAATAAGCTGTTACCGCTCGTCTTAATGCACTCATCGCATCCGTTCAGCTTCATCCCTTTCTGTCATCCTGTTTTTTTTTCCCCATTCATCTCACTTATTTGATTATTTGTCTAACAAATATCCTGTTCTGTATGTACTGTAAGTCACGATCCCTGTACACTGGAATAAATTTTCAATAATGTGTTAATATGAAATATTGAGCCGAGTCATATTATCTCCAGATATGAACAGTATCCACACTTTAGCCTGCACAAATTCAAGTACAGTCAGATGTACTAACATATTAATGTGATTCAGGCTGCTGTGAACTCATTGCTGACTTTGGTTGATGTCATTACAGCTGCTCCTTCATTTTCTGTCAACACCCCCAAGGTGTACAATACATACAACCAAACATTCTGACCTTTAAAGAACACACTATGATACATTATGGTCAAAATATTTCAATAATTTCACAACATGGTTATTGTTTTAATGTAAAATGCCAAGAGCAAGTTTTTTTTATTGTTTAAAGGGAGATGCATTGAGTTTACTACTTGCATCAATCTTGTAATATTTACATTTATTTACACACACACACTGCTTTTTGGACATGAAATGATAGGTCACACATGATCATATTTAAGGCAACACCACACATTTATCACAAAAGAAGGAAAAACAAACAAACCAGACACATTTCATATTTTCAAGCAAGTAATCCAGATATGAACCAAAATTTGAGTTCTTTCTTTGTTTTTCATGCTCCACCTCTCTAACGCTTTATATTTTGGTGCAGTAATATTTTTACAATTCTTTTTAAAGACGAACGCCAACAAACAAATGGCAATAAAAAATCATTCAAATGGATCACTATCGCCTGCATTTATACTGAAGTCCGGGCGAGGGAGTATGAAGATCAACTCTTGTCTCTACTGTGTCACACTGCCAATGATGAGGGGAACATCCTGTTGGTGTATGTGTACAGAAAACAATTGTCTTTTGTCTCACTAATCTGTAACAAGCCACTCTCTTTCAGTTAATAACTTCTGGTTCTCTTAAATATTATTAAATACCCCCAAAAACCTAAAACTAATGAGAGCACAGATACATTTGTGGTCAATGTAATGCACATATACATATTTCAAAACTCAACATCTTTAGATGACGCCAACGTAAGTCAAGTAAGCTTTTAAATAAAATTCTTGCTTGCTGCAAGATTAAAGGCACCTTTTTGTTTTCACTTTTTCCCAATGATTTGTAACATTCGAAATCATAATGAAATATAAATCTATTACAAAAACATTTCTAGAGATGTTACGGTAACTCAGTAAAAACACTTCTGCAGGCTACACAGCTCTCAATGAGACACAAGAGCAGTAATAGCTGTTTTTCTGATATGTTTCTTGTTTTCCACGTTGCATAAATGATGTAAACATGTAAAAAGGAAATCATTTTGAGAAATTGTATTAAGTCAGAACCTCTAATTGCTTTACCAGCTCACAGAATCATCCTCAGTGTGCACTTAACTTCTTTAAAATAGCAGAAATCTGACTTGAAACCACCAGTAAAGATCTTCATCAGATGTTTCTCCATGTAACACAAGAGCAGAGTGTTTTGTTTTATCGGTCAAACAACCAAACAGACAAAACTGCTAGGTTCCTGCCATTAACACAAGTATTGCAGAGGTTGAGTTCAGGGCCGTATCGCACAGTGACCTTTCACGATTTCAAGTGCAGTCAAACAGCTGACTGTCTGTGAAGCATCCCATGGCCACTTTCTTTATAAAAATAGATTTCATTTCACAACAGTAAAAAGTACACAGTAGCTTCTGGCACAACGTAAAAGCAAAACATGTAAAAACAAAATTCCTCAAGTTATCAGAGACATTCTTCTGTTTGGTTTTGGAGTTGGCTGTAGTGTACTCAATAATCACATCATTTGTATGCTTCTGATGGCCATAAACAGAACCCCTTAGAGAGTTAATATCTCCATCACTTCAACTTCTATCTCCTGAAGTAAAGCCTGGTAACTCACTGGTCTGTGATGACAAACTCGCGCAAGGCACAACACCAACAAGTCAAAGGTTCAGGAATCAGTGGCGCTCATGCGTCCTTGCTGTCTCGTACAGCCTCCACACGCAGGATCAAGGTCTTGAATGTCGGCCGCAGTCTTGGGTCACTGCCCCAGCACTCTGTCATTATCTTGTGAATCTGAGGAAGCAAAAACATGGATATTACTGCAAGAGGAGGTAAATGAAATGGGTCGCATTAATGTAAGCCGCATTAAGAAGGGGGGGGGACTGTAATTTCAGCTTTTGTGCTTAAATATATAATAGGTAAAGTTACTGACCCCTTTTGGACAACTGTTTGGAGCAGGCAACCTATAGCCTTGTTTCAGCAGGTCAATCAGATGATAGACAATCATCTGGCCCTGCTTCTCATTTCCCATCTTCTCCATGAACACCTGCAACAGAGACATCTTTGACCTTAGACAATGCAGCTTTGTAACCATTAACTGACGAAAAACAAATTTCCTTTGTTTGAGTACATCCCACTGCGACAGATCTGAGTCAATCATCAGATTCTTTAACTACAAATACATAGTAATTATAGCAATTACTTAGTTAAGCTACCTCAACCAATGACAAGACAGTAAAATGGAAAATGGTTATGCGAGTCAGTCACATAGGGGGAAATTAAATTGAGCAGTTTAACAAAGAAAAAGAGAGGTGCTGTACCGCTGGTGGGCTGCAGTTCTTGTCGCTGTATGTGAAGAGTTCGTAAAGGACAACGCCAAAACTCCAAACATCTGATGCCACTGAGAACTTACTCTCTGCCAGAGACTCTGGAGCATACCTAGAAAACACATGGATACACCCATTACTCTAAAGATGGTCAGGTAAGAGCATTGGACTGAAAATTAAAGAAGAAAAATAAAGCAGCTGATATCAGGAAAAAACTTTGAAAGACCTTTAGTAAGCCCACAGAACTATTTATCAAGACCACTTTGAAATATTAAAAGAAAGTCTGACCCCTTAGAAGCAATTATAAAGAAATAAAAGGGGACCTGAGATTTTTACACAATGTATATGTATTTAAAGGTGCCAAACAAAGGGTTACAATATTTCAAGTAGTATAAACCACTCGAAAAGACCAAGAAGTGTTCATTCTTTATCTTTAAAGAACAAAAATAAAACATGCAGTCTGATCCTCACCAAAAGATGGGGCTTTCTCCAGGTTCACGGACAGTGTAATATTCTTTGTCCTGCGGCAGCATCTTGGTCAGGCCAAAATCACCGATCTTGACCCTCATCTCACTCTCCACCAGAATGTTTCTCGTGGCGAGGTCTCGGTGAATGTAACGCTTAGTACCAAGGTAGTCCATACCCTAAAAATTCAGCACAAATTCATTTCAAGCAGTGTGGAACTGCTTCAACTGAATGCAAGTTTGTATGTAGTCAGTGTTACCTTGCAAATCTGTGATGCATAGTGCAGCAGTTTCTTGGAGTCAAAGTGGTCTTTATGTTTGATGAGATAGTCCCTCAGGCTGCCGAAGGGGAGATACTCCATGATCAGTCGGAGGTTTCTTCGTCCTGCAGGCAGAAAGAACTTGAATGCTGATGTTTTTTTTTATTATTCCTTTAAAATGACCTACATGTTTTGTTTAACTTTCTATAGTAACGTTTAGTCTTTTGACACTCAAATACTTAAATTTCAGAAATGAACAAGGTATTAGTGAAACACTGCAATAAAAAATACATATTTAAAGAAAGATTTAAGTTGTCACTGCATCAATTGTAGACAAATGCCATGATTTAACTTAAGAGACCAAGAGCCATTTGTTAACTTTTCATGTCTTAATTGAAAAGTTCACCGCTCAATCTCAACACAATCTGATGCTGTAACCGGGTCTCAACCAACACAACCTGCTCAGGAAACACCATTAGAGCAACCGTCCGATCCCTTTGACTGATCAAACGCAGTAATGGACAATTAAAAAGTAATATCCAAGTCAGTGACTTAAAGAAAAACAAATATTCACAAATATTATTATAGTGTATTTAAAAGTTGTTTTAAAGTCCTGAGAAGATAGGGGATGCCCAACTTTAGTTAGTGTTATATCCATTTACCTCACAAACTAATTCAGTAATATTGTGACCTATGAGGTTTAACATAAGGAAAGCTTTTCCTTTAAAATATATATATATTTTTTTGCTGTAAGACTTTGATTTGTTTTTTATTACTCCAAAACAAAAAGCGAAGTAAGTGGCTCACAGATTTCATGCTGGACAGAATGTGGGGTGGTCTCTGCAGATTACTCCCAAGTCTTCTAATCCTGCCCAAAGTTGAGGAACTTTTGGGAGGTCAGACATTTCCTTTCTAATCAAATCAAATCAAATCAAATTTCTGAAACCTCTGACATAGAATTAGATCTTTCATTTGCCTGCCTGTATCTTGGATGTCTACCTGAAGGAATAAATAAAAGTGAAAGATACCTACTGAAGATATTTTTGGCTGCAAGTAAGAAGGCAATCACCAAATGCTGCCTCTAATCAAAACCTCTAACCCTGAAGCTACCAATTTGATTCACCACATGGAGACAATGACCTTTACACTGTGACTTCAGCAAGAGAACAAGGGGAGGGACTATGGGAAAAATGGGATTGCCACAAACACAAAGAACTGTAACATTTACTCCATATTTGAAACACATTTGCTATACTGTATGGTCTGTATTCTGCACCATTATTATTTTATTCTGTGATTCATGTACTATAGTGTCTTTTAAACATTGATGTCTATATTGATGTATATATGTTAGGCCCTTCATCTCCCTTACTACAAACAAAAGTAAAGTTACAAAAAAAAAAGAAAAACTTTATCAACAGCTATTATGATTTTTTTTTTCCCAAACTGACTGTATATCTACCTGGGTCTATCTGAATTAATTAATTGGGCACAATTAAGTAGGTGTACATCTGTCTACAGTGGGTATGGAAAGTATTCAGACCCCTTTAAATTTTTCGATCTCCGTTTCACTGCAGCCATTTGCTAAAATAAAAAAAGTTTATTTTATTTATCATTAATGTACACTCAGTACCCCATCTTGACAGAAAAAAACAGAAATGTAGAAATTTGTGTAAATTTATCAAAAAAGGAAAAATCACAATATAAACTGAAATACGACATGGTCATAAGTATTCAGACCCTTTGCCCAGTATTGAGTAGAAGTACCCTTGTGAGCTAGTAGAGCCATGAGTCTTCTTGGGAATGATGCAACAAGTTTTTCACACCTGGATTTGGGGATCCTCCGCCATTCTTCCTCGCAGATCCTCTCCAGTTCTGTCAGGTTGGATAGTGAACGTTGGGTGGACAGCCATTTTCATGTCTCTCCAGAGATGCTCAACTGGGTTTAGGTCAGGGCTCTGGCTGGGCCAGTCAAGAACGATCAGAGTTGTTCCGAAGCCACTCCTTTGTTATTTTAGCTGTGTGCTTAGGGTCATTGTCCTGTTGAAAGGTGAACC
>JAPMNP010684117.1:0-10320 GCA_029874935.1 Atherina boyeri | reverse complement strand
CCCCCAGCTTTTCCTTTCAAGTCCTGTTATTTTGGACTGTCACCTACAGAAAACTAAACCAAGAAAGATTGCATTCAAGTGGCTTTTTTCTACTTTATGTAATTTAATTATTTATGCCATATTTATATGACTGTGGTAATCCCCAATGTAAAGCAAATGTTGCTAAGTTTTGTTTTAAGCCTTTTAAAAAGTAGATTAATAAATTTTAAAGACATTAAATTATGCTTTTAAAAAAAATAACAGTGATTTCATGTTGTGTACCCCTGAACTGGAGCTCTCTGTAGTTATTCCTTCCTCCGGTACTCAACCTAAAAGAAGATAACTACTTTTGATGACAATGTGGACGAAGAAACGGTTATTATTAAAGATCGACCGATACATCGGCCAGCCGGCATTTGCGTTATTTGCTGGGTGAGGTTAAATTTTTTTTTTTTAAAAATAGGGATTTCCTGTTGGTAATGCAGTGGGAACTGCACAGCATTTGCATACAATTGACTTGCGTGTCTGTTAAAAGGAACATGATGCTGTTCTGAGAGGAAGTTGGATTCAAACAACTTTTTTTATCTATTTACAGACTTTTTCTCCTCCAGCCATCTATTAATTCAAATGAGTTTGTTTTCTCATGCAGCTCTTCTTCTGGCTGCTGGTCACACATGCAGCAGAGCAGCCTGATGCCATATGTCTGAGGATGGGGTTTATCACAATCTCCATCTGGAAGACGGTTGATTCAGCAAAAATAAACATTCACGTGACAAAAAATACGCACATCCTTAAAGGCTTTAACAAAACAACTGTAAGACAGGTACATAAAGATGTGCTTCTACTCTGACAGTTTTACTGCACAGGCTGAACCTCCGCTGGTAATAAATCTTGTAAAGAGCAATTTTTGTCCTCTGGCAAAAAGTGTGAGAGGCAAAGCAGTGCAGGAAAGTGTAGAAAAACAGAGCAGCCATGCATAAAAAACACAGTGACTCACTGATTACCACAATGCTAATGTGATTCCTAATTTGCAGAACCACATCCGAGTGTAAATGGGAGGTTATTATGCAGTCACTGACGGAGAAATCACTGGTGAAACACCCACACTGTTCATCCACCACATGCCCAGTCCCATGCTTGTGCCACAGACACCAGTTCCACATGCTGGTTATCATGAGTAATACTCACATAGAGGGAGGAGAAGGGGCAGAGAGGAGAAGAGGAGGAGTAGGAGGAGGAGAGGAAAGGGGCTTATGCAGTGGCAGGGAGCTCCCCGGGCTCCCAGGGAGAGGCAGGCTGGTGCAGCAAACGATGAGAGGGGCAGGGATGGGGGAAAGGACGGTGGAACGCGTGAGCTGTGGCTTTAAAGCAGTGGCTGCTGTTATTGATGTGATTCTGGGGTTAGCTTTGTTTGAGCTGAGACACGGACTGATGGAATAGTTAGATGAGGAAGAGGAGGAGCAGGAGCGGGTCCTCACACCTGTACCAAAGAGAGGCAAGAGTTAGACTACAAAGGATCAGGGAGCTCGGGAGGGGAGAGGTGAATCTAAAATCCTGCGACCCACACCGTGACATTACAAGTTGTGGATCATTAGAAACCGCTGTGTGTTGAACTATTCCAACTTTGGTGGCCCTTGTGGCATAATCTAAAGACATTTAGACACAGGAATGTAATCAAATAAGTAGTTGCTGGTTTTAAAAGCATTTTAATCTACTTTCAATCCCTTTTTA
This sequence comes from Atherina boyeri, assembly GCA_029874935.1. Lineage (NCBI taxonomy): Eukaryota > Metazoa > Chordata > Actinopteri > Atheriniformes > Atherinidae > Atherina > Atherina boyeri. Next base: position 8,610 of record JAPMNP010684117.1, on the reverse strand, counting down.
AACAGTTTCTTTTGTCTTCAGTGTTGCATAAAGTAGAAACATGCACAATTCTGATGGTTTTTAATCACTATGGGGTGGATGTGTCTGAATTTGACAGTGCAGCAGTAGTTGACTTGATTTAAGACACTGATATTATTTTTAGCGGATCTGATTTCCATGTCTATTGTATTGTAAAGTTGAAAACAGATACATTTTCTGTCACATGTGTGATCTTGTGACTGGTTGCTGTCACAGTTCTAACCATTAGACGTGTCCACTGTCACAACATTGTATCCATGAGATTCCTGTCTGACAGTAACCTTGGTTCACATCTACTCAGGATTCCGCTTCTTCCTCTATTACTTTTTAAAGAGAATGTTTTCCAATCTTCAGAGTTTTCACAGATTATTTCAGACCAAATCTCAGAAAACAAAGTTGTTTGTAAATAAAATGGAGTAACAAAGTGGAAAACGGCAGTAAGATCATATCTATGGAATGCTTTTGTCACGTCTCACGGCAATTATGGAGCCAAATGTTTGACTCGGCAGAGAGGAGGTAAACAACAGATGAGCTCAAATGTCATTAAACAACCCAAAAGCCAAAGAAAACCTTAACGCAATACAAAAAGGAAACTACACAGAGGTGAAACAACAGGCATGCCTGCCATGGGGACACTTCAGTAAGGATCTGGCACTGAACAAAGGATACCAGCAAGTTTTTATATAGAGAGAGATAGCAAATGACAAAGAAATTACAGGTGTGATAATTGGCTAATTTCATCTAGGTGTGCAGGGAAAGCAGAAAAAAAGAGAAGAAATTAAACAAGATCAAAATGCACAAAACCAAACAGAAAACCAAATGTAAACTTCACAAAGCTTAAGATGGAAAACAAAAATCAAAACAACAAATAAAGACTAAGATAGAACCAAAAACATAACAAAAACAATGGGTTGTGACAGTTTTGATCTATCAAAATGAAACCTGGTGCATGGACGTCACAACCTGTCACTGAGGAAAGTTTGAGGTATTTGACCAACATGGGTTCCTAGCACTAGTAGCAAGACGGCATTTTGCTAATTAACTATTGATGTTTTTGCTTTAAATGATTCACATGGCTCAAAATATGGTAGAAATACCCGAGGCTGAGATGTTTCAACTTGCAATGTTAGGTTCACTGCATTTTACACTGCTGGCTCAAGAAAGCCACACACCGATACCTTGCTGGACCACCTTTAGCTTTGATGACGGCAAACGTTTACTGTGACATAATCTCTATAAACTTATGCAACGTCATCATAACATTCACTTCAGTCCAGAGTTGCATTAATTTATCACTAAAATCTTGCATTGATGATGTGAGACTAGACCCCAACACAGAGATTCTAATCACAAGATTCTCAGTGGCGTTAAGGTGAGCAGTCTATGTGTGAATTGAAATAATGTCAATGGAAATCGTTTTTTGGGCATGTTATGTGTCCGAAGCAAGAGCAATTTATCAGCCGATCCAAGTGTGGGACATTCATTATAACTATAATTTACAATACAATATGATACGATAGAATTTACTGATCCTTCCAGCGAATCTATCTTTGACAAAAACGCTGTGCACATAAAGATCTTCGCAGTTCCAAGAGGAAAGAAAAACACACACAGATTTCCCTGTATCCATACTATATAAAAACATCTTATATTGTACACACATAACCAAAAATAGTCATGAAAATATGACCAAAAAATACAACTTTAAACAAACATGTTCAATACCAAACATTTAAAAGGAAAACAATATTTAATTTACAATCCATTTACTGTAGTCATTGTGATTTACTGTATTAATTTACAATTAAATTAAAACAAATCAGCCACTGCCTCAAAGCTAAGGGATATGTCTTAATTCTGTTTTGCAGTAAATCATCAGTGGAGGAGCATCAATGGTAAGGTCCTAAAAGGTTTCACTTTTATAACACCAGAGACGTGTCAGAATTTTCACTGTGGGGAACTGTTTATTTTTGGACTAATTAAATGTTAAATGTCACAAGAAAGTCCATGGAGTGACCTGAGGAGCAAAGGTGTTGGAAAAATGATTAGGGGGGGTCATCCTGCTGCGTTTGAAGTCTAAACAACTCATGACATAAGTGCATTTATTTACTTTGTTCAATGATTAGGAACAAAGCAGCCAATCAAAAGGATAGTTTGAACACTTGTCATGCAAAAGGACCAGCAGGATCTGAACAGATCAATAGTTGGAAACAAGAAAGGAAAATCAGTAAAAGCAATAGAGAAAAAAAGAAGTGTTGCGTGGTTCTTTTTACTCAAATCTTTGTGACAGGCAGCCACACAAAGCTACCAAGAAACAAGCGGCAGGGGGTGGTTTCAAATCACACAAGGGACAGTGGGTCTTTGTAAAAGCAGCTTGCTTTAGTGAAGAAATCATTGCGCTCATCAGAGTGTGTCTGCGTTAGGTCTGTGTGGGAAGTTTAAGAATGTGGGTGGATGGACTTGAGACTCAGCCGAGTGTCTGAAAAACATAGAAAGTCGATTGATTGTCCTGAAAAGCACAGCCCAGCTTGACAGAGTCTGTCAAACATTGTTCTTACACTCATTTTTCAGCTCTCTGGATTATCACATTTAGTCCAACGTGAGCGAGAAAGCCTGGATGAATCCTGCTGCTGGTCCTAAAATTGTTGGAATCCAGCATGTAAAGTGTACAAATCTAGCTTACAGCTCTGGCTCTGCCTAAACGCCAGGGAACCTCATCCATTATACTCCCATAACTTCCCTGCAATTAAATCATCATTCAATGAGATCTGCTGGTGAAGCTCTGGCACACGGGCCATAATATTGATGATGAAGGGCAACATTAAAAAAAAAGGACAGCTGGGAAGGGAATATCACAGATAACACCAGGAAATGTTATCATGCAACATGTAATACAGTCAGAGAGTTGAAGAGAATTCAGTCTGTGCCATGGCAGAGGGAAGGATGACTCACGTGTGAATAATATACAGTTTGAGTTTCATATAAGTTGGCCAACATATGTGTTTGTCTCTGCTTTGTGTGGGCATGCTGTAGTTTTTAGCGGTCAAAAACACCACTTTGATCCAAAATGAGATTTCCCAAAACCGAGATTCTGTAATGACTTTAGTCATCCTCTGACTCAGGTCAGTGTTGTGGCTACAAAAACATATTTTTATCCTACTATAACGTCCTGTTTTGGTTTAACTTTGGCTTTCCTGTTTGCTGTGTAAAATGTGACTCATTATATGGTTGGCTGTAGTGGTCAGTGAAAGCACACATGCCACACGCTGCTATTATGAAGTACAAACCTGTTTTCAAGAGTTTGGATGTTGTGCAACATTCCAGTGAGTCAAATTACTTCATTTAAAGTAGCGCAAACACATAACATCAAATGGATAATATGCAAGTAAGCTCATTTAACATATTTAATATATTCTTTGGGGAGACAAGTGTGCAAACCACTAAACCAGAATCATTAAATAAAAATTACACAAATGGGAATTTCCTGTAAAACCTCTCTGACCACATGAGATTTTTCCCCCTCAAATTTTAAAAAAAGATAGCGTGGGTACTGTGTGGTTCTTGGATTTATAAAGCAATAGAAGATGATATATTGCAAATAAACGAGTAAATAGCCCAAATGGGTTTAATTAAACTTTTTTTTCTTACGGTAAGTAAAAAAAGAGGAGAAGTTTGAAATACTTTAAAACCAGGTGGAACATCTTAGAACTAATTAGGTTTATTTCAAACAGGTGAGTGAACATGATTGGGTATAAAAGAGTCAATTTGGAGAAAGTCTCTGTATGCTAAGAAAAGGCTGAAAACTGAAAGTGAATGGCTATGATCTAGAGACAGCACTCTGCACGGAAAACAGTCTAAATTCTACAGTGGAATTCACCTCATGGGCTCTGAACGTTTCTGAAAAGGAATGCCAGTCAGCACAGTTTGTCACTGCATCCACAAATGCAGCACAAACCCCAACATTACAAAGAAAAAGAAACAAGATCAAAAAGCACTGCTGCCCTCTCAGGGCTCAATTATTTATGAAAATGGCTACAGAGGTGTAAAAAGTTGAGCAGCTGACAATATCATAACAAAATATAAGAATTTAAACAATAGCAACTCATATTCTCTGTTCCTAAGTAATGCAAAAAAATAATAATAATAGCAAACATCCCCATGACTCCAAAGTGTTTTCCTTTTCAGTACAGCTATCATACTCCAGCATCCCAACTTTTTTGTAAACACCCTAGATTTGAACTACAGATTGTTGATGAGCTGGAGGAAGCTTCACACTGTCCACAGCGGAAAACAATGCATGTATGAAGATGAAATAGATTTAATGATGTAAAGTAAACAGGTTCAATTGCTCTGCTTGATGAAAAGGGAGGTCAGAGGAGGCAAGACCAGCGATAGAGAAGACAGCTATGGAGTAGCTATCTCTTTGCAGAACATACTACCTGGACACTCAGGCCGTAAACATAACCCACTGGGGAAATCCAGGAAACAAAAGAAAATGGAAGCAATAAAATTTGCTTTGTGGTCGGGGAGGGCAGGCGCAGGAGTCAGACTGCAGCAGAGGTGATGCAAAGCAGTTCAGGAACAGAATAACACAGAGGAGATCATTTCTATTCCTCCCTGCCTTTTTCCTCGCTATTTCTTTTTCTGTGTTTGACTCACTGCATCACATTACCACTTCTAAAAGGTCACAGTTTTTTGGTAACAAAGTTGCAATCCAGTTTTCTCTACAGCAGGAAATTAATTTCTATGTAAAGCAACAACCTGGCATTTTTGTGTAAGCCCAAGATAACACTTTATAAGTAATATCTATATCACTCAAGAGAGGATGCAACCAGAGGCAAATACAGCAGAGATGAAAAAGCCACTTTGGAGAAAGAAGTGTTCTCGTGGTACTTTGCTATGCTGTTGTATCTTTTAAAACTTTTGAGACATACAGACTACCATGGGACAATCTGTAAAAAGAATTGCTTTCTATACAGTTTTGTTGACAAAACCTTGATCAACCAATCTCAGAATTAAAAAATTACATTATCAACATCACCAGAATCGCTTTTTCACACTTGTGTGTGTGTGTGTGTGTGTGTGTGTATATATATTAAAAAAGTTAGAAAATCCATCTCAAACAGACTTAAATAGTTCCATGCATTCCCATCAATTTAGGTTAAACTACTGGATTATCAATCAGTTGGACAATATAAACTCATTAATAATGTAGCAGCCAGAGTACTTACACAAAGAGGGAATTTTTAATGTATTAATCCACTACCATAGTTCATCTACTAGCTACTTGTTCAGGACTGATTTACCTTTAAAATCCTCTAACCAATCAGTGCATGAATTATTTAATGGTTGGGCTTCCCAGTACACCTTTGTCTTCTTCTGGGAATAAAGTTGCCATTATGTAATTTTAAATAAAAGAGGCCTGGCATGCAACACACTTGCAGATGAAACTAATATTCAAATGGAAATGTAGAGTAACAGGATGCCTCTCCCTGGAAGAGATTTCACGTTCCCCTTTGTCTTTCCTTTAACTTTTTCCTTGTGCTTGTGTCAAAAGAATATATTCCAGCACATGTAGCAGGATAGAGTTTCAGCTTGTAAAAGGATCGGAGACGGGATTGGCTAGGAGTCAGCGCTGTAGGAAACCACAGAATGTGAGTTTGGATAAACTGCAGACTCACAAACACGCACGCATACACAGAAGAGCTGTATGAAATTATAGCATCCAACACACACTGCTGTGCTGTCAAATCAAAAACCTAATTTTTCTCCTTGTGTGCTTTGAAATCAACTTTAGGATGCTCTCCTTGGAGAGTTCACTTTGGATTACTTTCAGAATGAGACGGAGAGAGAAGACAGGGAGTGTGAGAATGAGAACACAAGGAGGAGGATAAAAAGAAAACCAGTTTGTCATGCTTCAGAGCGCTTCTTGATCTCATGTAGTAAATGTTTTTCTTTCTTTTTTCCTTTTTTTTAGCATACGCAGTTTTTGTGGTGGCTTTAAGAAGATTAAAAGCTCATTAAAAAGCTCATTAAAATGTGATTATAAGCTGTGGCTCCACAGATGCATTTAAGGCAATGGAAAGAGCTGTGTATTACATGCCAGATAATTCAAACATAAACTACAGTAAGTCAATAGTGCAGAAGCTAAAGCACTTCACAGGCTAAAATATGCAAGATAGCAAGAAATAGAAGCTCACATATCCCTAAAAAGCAAAAAGCAGTTATCATAAACCATTCCTCCAGAAAGACAATTCCATTTCCTCTTTCCACACATGCTTTAATAACTTCTTTGAGTTATTTCCTGAAAAAGACATACAAGGACGGGAGTTAAAGCCGGCGGAGTTCCCGTGTTTCTCTTAAATCTCATTCTCTCTCTCTCTCTCTCTCAAGCTTCTCTGATTTCCCGCTTTCAACCTCAAACCTCGTCTCCTCTTTGTTTGTCTAACACCAACCTTTTTTTTCTATATAATCCCCTGATTACACTCGCTCTTTCATTAGCTGCAGGCAGTTTCTGCTGAGATGAGCTGTTCTCCAGCAAGAACACTAAAAGCTACAAGATGTGTATGTCACAGACGCCTGGTTACTCCAAACACAAACTGACTGGGAACACATTTGGAGTGCAAACTGTATATGCACATTAAAGGCTTCACATGTACAGAAATACCCAGAGAGTTAGATGTGATGGTTGATGCTCTTCATGAGTCCATTACTGTATGAAGCTAAGATAGGGCGACCAAACGGCCTGTTTTACCAGACATGTTGTCTCTTTGAAAAAATGCCTCTGATCAAACTTTCAGCATCGTCTGGGATTTTGCTGGTATAGAAGAATTTTTTTTTTTTTAATTCTCTCTACCATCAGACTTATTATCATACATCCTATCACAGCTGGTGTCATGCCTGGAGAACAACAGAAGAGGGAGGAGGAGAGGGGCCAGCCGCAGCACTAAGTGCAGAGAAAGTGTGGGTGTTGAACCCTTTCCTAATGAATGCCCTCAGCACGAGTTTCTCTGCTAAAAACAGCACAGCATTCATAGCTACAAAATGCCCAAACATAAATATAAATTCACGGACAAACTGCAGGAAATATATTTTCACTTTGTTTAGTCGGATGCATGGGCATCTCAGTGCAAGACGTGCAAAGCAGAGTGGCAGTGATCTGGAAGCTCACATCAGTTTGGCATAAAGCCATAAGAGTTATTCATTCTTTGTTTTTTGTTTTTTTTTGTTTTTACTTTTAATCGCTATTGCTTTATAAAAAAGCACAAACTCTGAACACAATAACATTTGTAGACTATATCTAAATTTTACTTTTAATGTTAAATGCCAGTTTGCTGTTTTTCAGGACTTTGAAAAACAACAAACCAACTTTTCTTGGCAGTAATGAGAAACTTGGCTAAGAGGCAGTCTAGTAGNAAAAAGAAACAGAACAATTTTAACCTTAATTAACCATTAAGTCCTGGTAGTCAAACTTGTACTTTTTCAGGGCTGTAGAAATCCCCATTTTTGTTTTATATGCTAAGCTAAATTCTCCATGCTAAGCTAGATGTGTATGGTAGTTTAATACAGTATTTACTGTACTGTAATGGTGCTTCTCATTCAAACATGAATGACAGAAAAATCTATTATAATCGTAAAAATGTAAGATGATTCTTTAAATTCCAGGAAAGTTGTCTATTAAGGTTTTGTTGATCTTCTTCACATTACTTCTTTGAGGGGTGACGACAAGCAACAAGCTTTTTTTTTACTGGTAATTATTTTGATTAGATACGAATTGATTCAAGCAAAAACATTTCATGGTTTGAGCTCCATGAATGTAACAAACACGACGACTCTTCCTATCAATTTCCCAGTTTGAAAAACATAATAAATATGAATGTATGTAAATCTTGCTTTTTTTCAATAAATCAGTCACCAATAATTTCATATTAATTCAAAAGTCACAGAAGGGATTTTTTTCCAAAATTTAGTTCGGAAATTTTTTTCCCTATAAGCATATTTTTCAAATTACATTTTCAGTGCAAGATTTGAGCCCAAAAGTGAAACGTAACTCCGAGCAGTTTGTACAAGCTTTGTATGATTTTTTTGGATTTGTATGAAAAAACAGATGAATGGTGACTGGTCTCATCCTTCTATTTATGGACAAACTTTACCCGCACCTTTTTATTCAGTGGAAGAAAATTTGGAAGTGTGATTGATCCATACTGCATGGCAAACACTCACAAGCGCTTGTGCACATGTGGTGGAACAGACCTCCACAACACAGAATATATGAGCGAAGACAACGATGAACACAGATTCACATTTAGTTATATTCTACATTTCTAAAAAGTTTGCTTTATAGGTACAGTAAAAGTGGGCTTAAAGCGTTGGTTCATCTATTTCATTCCTAAACAATTGTAATTTTCATTGAAGGAGTCTGTGTTGTGCTTGGGATCTAGGAACAGGAAAAAAAGTTGCACGTTGTGGTAACATGCATCTTCCTCCTGCATCCTTCACAGCAGAGCTTCTTACTATGGATAAATGTCACCAAGAGAAACTATGCGCTGGATAGATAAAGTACTGGTAACCATAGCAACGGTGGCTTCTTTC
>JAPMNP010684091.1:0-12457 GCA_029874935.1 Atherina boyeri | reverse complement strand
ATGTCTTTTAATGTCTTGCAACAACTTATAATAAAGATGATACAAAATTCTTACATATGGCACCTTTAACTAGAGCAGTCTCTGTGTTGTGATGTGACGGAAAACCTGACTGGTAGACAAAAGGAAACCACTATGATATTAGTAGATTAATCCTCCCTTTCTCCTTTGAATAATTTGTGGTGATGAAACATGTTAATTTTCATACATGTCTGGACATACAGTAGTATGTTTTGCCCTTGAAGACAAATGTAGAAGCCAGGGCACAGATGAATTAATGACATAGGTTGTTGGCTGTAATGATTTAATGTTTCACTAGTTAATGTTGACATATAATGTCACCTGTAGTTGTACATAGTTTGTTTAAATGCATCCTTAAATGTGCACACTACATAGGATGTTCTATAACCCAGTAGGTTTTTCACATCCAAATTTGATCGTTGGGTGTGTACAAACGTTTGACTGGCACTCTGCATTTCAAAGTTAACTTATCTGACACGCAGTGCCTGTAAACAAAGTATAATCCTTGCTCTTGTAACACCAAATGCCAGAAAATGGGAATGTTTTCTAGCTAGATGTCAAATATAGTGAAATACACAATATCTAACCTGTTAGAACTAAAAAGGTAGAATCTTTCTTGATTGTTTTTTAGCTTCACCACACTGTCCTAAAGGCAATAAAACAATTGAGGTATGAATGTGAAAGCAAAACAGCCTTATCAGGGACTTTCCGTCAGGGACAACACTTGGCGGAGTGGTTTGACCGGCTTCAGGAAGTTGTCTGCCTTATGTTTGTCTTATTGTTGTCACACCTGCCTGGAGAGGTTCTTAAATGGTAAGTACACCAGATTTTCTTTAGGGTTAAGGGATACTAAAATTTAGTAATGCTAATCCACTTTTAACTCTTTGTGATGTTTTTATGTTTATATAAATGTACATTTACTGTAGTTTTTATATCCTAAGTTGACAGCCTCTCTCTTCTCTCTCTCTTTTTTTGTCCCTTTCCTCTCTCTGTTTTTTTTTATTAAACTATTTGTGTTGTTTCTTTCTCAGGAAAATGGAAGAAACCATACTTCTGACTTTTACCAAAACTGTATGTAGCTTGCATTACAGTCTATTTATTAGAAGTGGTTGTTGGTGGCATACAAGAAATTACTCTTTACTTTGAAGATAATTGTCCATTTCAACTGATTGTTCTGGACATTTTCAGACAAATATTATCATTTTTATTCAATCTGCTTTGGTCTGGGATGTGGAACAGCCCTCTACAGGCCATTTCGTTGTGAGTAAACTCCATTTCCAAGTTGTACAATTGTGTTGGATTTAATTTAGATCATTTGAATTTCTATTTATCAAAGTCTTAATCAGTCTTAATCAGTTTTTTCATTGGTTAAATATTAACTATACTTTAGGGTACTCTAATAGTCCCATTTTTGTTTGTGTTTTATTTCCAGCACTTTTGATTCCATCAGTTCTTGGTGCATTTTTCGTCATAGTGTTTGAGATTCTGGGCATCATTTCTGGTAAGCAGGACCTCTGTTATATTTTATACAAACATTTTTCTAAACCATAAAAGCATTGCTGTCTTCTTCCTCTTCTTTAGTTCCCTTTTGTCCAGCTGTAAACATGTCATTCTGCATAGTTTCTTGTAAGTTTTGCTTTACATTGACAATATAAATGATTTCTGCTTCCTCTTAGAGCTGCCAGCCCATACAACGCAATGTAAAGGACCTCCCTATGACAAAAGAGGTGTGTATCCCTGTGTGATATAGTTTCTACTTGTTTCAGAACGTTATTAAGAATTATCTCTTTCAAAACTTGTCAAAAGTGCTGTATAGACGCTGACTTTACCCTCTAACTCTCTTTAGATGTTTACTGGGGGTTTTGTTTTGCACTTTTTGTGGCCATCTTGAATCTGAAGTCGTATCATGGTAAATACCACATGCTGTAATAACACAACATGATTTCACAGCATGTAGGATATCTAAATGCCATTGCTGAATACTGTTTCCTAAGTTAATGTGCTCTGTTTCAGTCTACACGCTTTCCTATGGATGTGGAATCATAATATTTGCTCTAAGGGGAGCTTTTCGGAAATACAGTTCATTGAAGTAGGTAAGCTGATTTAAATTTGCAAGCTTACTTTAGAATATATTTGAATGTCCTACAAAGTTTAAGTAATGGTGTTTGAATGAACTGAAAAGTTTATATGTCTTTCTTGGACAGGAAGCTAAGAGAGAGGAAGAGAACCTGGAGGTAGAAAGAGTTTATAACCACAGAGGGTGGAGATGAAGGCAGTACATTTATGTGAATTATGAAAAAGGCCAAAGGGCAGATTTGTGTTTGATAAGATTAACCTAAGAGTCAGAGATACCAGGAAGTCATTCATGTCACCATAGAAACAAACATACAAACTCTGTCATGGTCAAATCTTCAGCTTATTATTAAATTAATGTTAAAGGAAAATGTATTATCAATCTCTGGGATGTATAGTAAACAAATAAATACATTTATAACACAAAAATAACGCCAAATGTACTCTATTTACATATAATGACACTGCTACAGTATTTGTCATCAGTGATAAGGATTTCATTGTGCAGAATGCTAGGTGTGTGCACTGCTTGAAAAACACATCAACAAGATTTTTTTTTTGTCAAATGCAGAGGGCTTTATTACATGAAAGTATGGGACATACAAAATTTCAAGTAACAAAGAAAGTGTTTGTTCTTAGGTTGACAAGTCAGATGTATCTAGCTACCAATCTACCTTCACATTTGCAGCCATAGTCTCTTTAGTCCTACTCTATCAGCACTGGATGGAGCTGCAGCCCTGAGGTGTATTTGTTTAGGGTACCTTAAAACCAATAATGAAAAGAGTGCTGAAGGGAAAGGGTTTGCAAACACAAAAGTTTAAATGGTTTTGTGTGACTGCTCCTAATGACCTTCCTACATTTGTTTATTTTTTTCCCACTACCTTCTACAAACAACAACTTACTTTGTTTCTTTCTGCCACAGTCATCATGATAAACACCTATATTGAAACTATGCCCCACCCCGTATTAAGAGCTACATCAGAACAATACACAACCATCTCCAGTTTAATAAGGTAAAAAAGAGCATTTGAAAACAGAAAAGAGCATCACACATGTCGAAGAAAAAACTATGGATTGTTTTGTACAGTGAGATTCCACCAGCTATGGCAGCATTTCATTTATGGACTAAGACCATGAATATGTTGAGATCATGGGTGAGGATGTGTGTTTAAATTTGTGTATTTTTGTGTTTGTGTGTGGTGTGATGAATGCACAAAAGGAAGGTTAATGGAAACTACTTCAAGGTGAACTGCACAAAAATCACGATACATCACGTTTAGGGGTATTCACAGTGAATTACTTTAAAGAGCTGGGTGTCATGTGAAATGAAAAATATACTTGACTGCTTATCCATCTCCAGGGATGTAATCAGACAGGTGGGTGGGGCACGGGGAAAGTTACTTGGCATTGGTGGAGGTGCTGAGCATCTTGCGGATGGCCTGGGCAATGGCGTCACGGTCGATACCGTAGATCTTGAGCAGCTCATGTGGTTTGCCACTGCGGGGAACGTGGGAAACAGCCAGACGGTGCAGATTGAAGCCAGACTCATTGACGATTGCTGAGGACACTGCCTCCCCCAGACCACCTGTGGGATAACGGTTTATCACATGAGAGATGTAAAGAGGAAAGACAAAGTCCCTTGAAGGGGAGGACAAGCAACCGATAACCTAGTAAATTATGTCAAGAAAAATAAATCTCTTCACAAATAGAATAAAACACGAGAGAAAACAAATCCCCTCGACCTCTGAACTACATCTGGTGCAGATGTAAAATAAACGAGGTAAAAAACATCTGACTGACTACAGTTGCTAGATTTTCTTTGTCCAGTCTAGTCCATGCCATCACCCACCCCCTCTCTCTTATGAGGCACAGGGCAAGTCAGACTGTGCTATCTAGGTCACAGTCAGCCCCATGGGCACATGCTCAGTTAAGGAAATCTGACAGCACTCTGCTTCTCTGGCTCCCACATTTACAAAACGCACCACAGCACCAATACCTTTCCTCCAATGTGGGCTCACAACAAGACAGCCTTGTTTGAGCCAATAAGTAAATGCCACCACAGCATGTCTCCATCAGCGAACCAATGGAAGCGTGCCACAACAACACACCCAAGGACACAGACCAATGGCAGGGTCCTAAAGCCGCATTAAGCTACAGAGCTCGCTTCTGCCAGGTTGGTGGTGGTCATACAATATGCAATAGCTGTGCTGCATGTGCAGTTTTTATGGAAACCCACCTTCATAGTAATGGTCCTCAACAGTGAGGATTCGTCCCCTGGTCGCTCGTGTGTGGTCCATGATGGTTTTAACATCCAGCGGTTTGATTGTGAAGGGATCGATGACTCTGACGGAGATCCTCTCTGGACGATGGTTTCGGTAAACAATACGTTAACACAGGTTACTCATAACATTTCATCAATAATTGAGCATCCATTTCCCAGGTTCTACAGAATTTTATTGTAAATGCTCGAACCCATGATTAATATTAGTAGAGTTAAACTGATTTTAACCCTAAAAACTTTTCTAACCTGTTCTAGGAATTGTGAATATTCTGATAAGAACGCTTTAATCATAAGGTTGAAAAGGTTAAGATAATTAAAAGTGAGAGTCCAGAGTTGGCATGATAAATCAATTTTGTCCATTTTACATGTTATAATCTTGTAACTTTTCTTTGAAAATGAGGGTTTCGCTGGACTGTACCTTTCTTGAGATGTTCGGCTGCAGCAATGGCTTCATGCAAAGTCACTCCGGCTGCAACCACAGTAACCTGGTCCTCTTTGCTCTGGTACACCACCTAGCAAAGGCAATCACATCTTCTGTTTCAAACTACAGTGTTTCACATGTTTGTTTTTTAAGCAATTGCATTACTCGTACTATCTTATCAGCTAAGTAATCATAGAAATTCGCACCTTTGCCTGTCCAACATGGAAATCCTCATTGCTGTTGTAGATGATGGCGCTGTCTTGGCGGCTGGTTCGGATGTAGCAAACACCCTTATTGAGGGAGGAAAAGACAACTGGTTACAGGGAAGATTTCTTTGGCAACAAATAAGATCTTGCAAGCAAGCCACAATTCTGCAGTTACATTATAATTACCTTTGTTGTTGCAGCCAGTTCCACAGCCTTCTCTGTGGATACACCATCACAGGGGTAGAAAATGGTTGCTGTGGGAAGGGCTCTTAACATAGCCATATCTTCTAGAGCCATCAGAGAGGGCCCCTCCTCTCCTGTAATGTTAACATTTATTTTTGACTTTATGTTTCGAACATTGAGGAAATCCTTAAAAGCAATTAATCGGTTGGGTGAGCTGGTGCATGCAGATGATTGTCCAGAAGGCCATACTGCATGCAGTGTACCTGCACTAACAGAGGGATTTTTGGTTCCCTTCTGACAGCTTCCAGGGCAGACACGAAGGGAGAAAAAGGGGAGGATTGAGTAATAGCTGAAAGGCCAAGTGGGACAAACAGTAAGGAAAACACAGTATTAGAGGGAAAGAGAGAAAGGACAAGTGCACATTCACAAACTCACAATTTCCTTTAACATTTATCTTGCATTCATTAGTGTTATTGTGAATGTAGCCTGAGGAACAACATACTGTGGAGTGCTTACACACAGTGTGAAGGGATTGAGGAAACTTTGTGAGAGTGCAGTTCGATGGGATATGTGAGCAGGGTTGTGGTGTACATGGCTTATTAGCGGCGATCTACTAACCAGTAGATAGACCACAGTGAGAGCCACACAAGTTGATGTTGCTTTCGGAAATCGCTGCCATGCGAAGTTGGTCATAGGCACGAGTGAAAAAGGAAGCAAGAGTACTGGCAAATACGACGTTCCTCTCTCGTGCAGCACATCCCATGGCAACACTGACCTGGGAAAAGAAATGACTTTTTCTTAGTACCTTCACTATATAAGCAAATAGGATGTATCATTTTCTTGTTTCAAGTGAAACAGACATAAGTTGCATGAGTTTGACCATAAAAAGATACCCCAGAGGGTCAAATATTTGCTGCATGGGCCATATTTGAAAGCCTCTTTGAACCAAAGAACACCTTAAGAAGAGATCCAGCGAGTACAGTTTCTCACAAATCTCTGCAGATTATTTTGCCATATGGGAGGAATCAGTGGCATACCTCTTCTTACAGATAATTTCCTTTTTCCTTTTTCTGAGGATTTCCGCAGTCCCACAACTTATATGCTTTTCCATAACCAATGTCTGATGTGAGGATTCTTATTGTTGTGACATTAAAACTAGCTATCATTTTTATATGTGTAGAATAAAAGTGAAATGATGTGCTACTGATGACATAGTGTTCTATCATTAATTTATATCAACCACAATTATTGCATCCCTTAACTTCTGACTTTTCCCAGGCATTCTGCCAGATGGTACCATCCTCTACGCTGATTAATATTTTACTTCTGAATACACTTGTCACGACTGCTTATCATCATACACATGGCTGACCTACATAAGTGATGGCTGCTGTTGGAGACAGAACAGAACAAAGAATTAGTCTGATCGTCTCCAAATTGATATGAGATAGAATATCAACAACAGCAAAGGAAAAGTGTTACCTAATCACAAGTGTTAACAGCATCTGCTCTCCATAAGGAGGAACATGGGCTCTGTTATTGCCCATACTTATATTATAGGTAGGCAAGTCCTGCACAATTTGATAACACAGGCTCAGACTAGCAGCTGTGAGACTGTACTCATAGCCAGTCTGATCTGAACTTTGAATCACTATTTCACTATTCAATATATTCTGTTCTTTAACTTTGCAAAAAAAGCTTTAACCTGGAGATTGATCAGGGGATCATACCATGTTCTGCTGAGCAATGTAACACTCAACAAAGCGGTTAGGATGCTCATTCTTAAAGATCTCGGAGTAGGTGAGGTTATTGGTGTCTCCATCAAGGGCCACGACACGTTCATTGTAGCGGCCCAACTTTGCCAGCGCCATTCCATATGCCTTCCGAGTAGCAATCTTTAAAAAAAAGAATCGGCCATCAGTATTGATAGTTTGTCGGTAAACCTTTGTACTATAGTCATTTATTTGTATTAAAGATTTGTGAAGACAGAAGTTAAGAAGTCTGCGCATGAAACCTTTTCTCCGGGCTTGTAGCTCGGTGCGCTCGGCATCCTGATGTTCCTCAGGCTGACAGGTGGGGAGTCCTCGATGGGAGCCGGTGGGTACAGGTGCTTACTGCTGTTCATAATACGGCTCTGCAGATCCTTCATAACCATCTCAGCCATGTCTTTGGGAAGAGCTTTGGCATGCCAGCCAAGCTTATCCTCTGCAGCTGAAACCACATAAATCCAGCTGTAAAATCTACTGACATTCTTTATCAGATGGGTTGCAGTTCACAGCTAAAAGCTCATGCTGGGAGCTTTATGTATAATTTGGTGAAAAGTGAAAGCACTGCATTTGCAGATGAGGAGACACAAACAATTACCTGGGATGCCCTTGCCTTTGATGGTTTTAGCAATGATTGCAGTGGGTTGATGGCGTGGCTGGCTCAGAGCCTTGCAAAGCTCTTCCACGCTGTGTCCATCCACAATGATGGCATGCCACCTTTACACACACAAAGATGCACACATTAACACACAAAAAGCATGCTTACAGTAGATCACATGGGAATACTTGGATGTTTTCCTTAAAGTAAAATGTTAAAACACTGTAAACAGTGCACCGGCTCTAAGCCTCCAGTTCAGTTTGAATGGTCGAAATGTAGTTACCCAAATGCCTCGCAACGCTTCTGGTATTTTTCTACATGATGCTGCAGGGGTGCAGGGTCACTCTGGCCCAAACGGTTGATGTCCAAGATGGCCACCAAGTTATCAAGCTGGTAGTAGGAGGCAAATGACATGGCTTCCCAGACAGAGCCCTCCGACATCTCACCATCTCCTAGCAGGCAGTACACACGGTAACTAAGGGGGAGAAAAAAAATTGGATAATTTAATTAGTGCATATCTTTCCATGAATACATGCATGGGTGTGTGGGTGTGTGAGTGCATGTTTGTGTGTGTGTGAGAGTGATAGAGAGAGTTAGACAGAGAGATATAGATAGAGAGAATGAGAGAGAGAAATGGTGTAGATTTGTTGCATGTAAGTCTCTCAAGGAAACACTTTTCCGGTCAAACGGATTCTCTCTCTATATATGGGAAGTGACTGATAATCGTGTGTTAAATGAAAAAAGCTCCTAAAGGCTCCCTGGGAATGTGACTGCTGAATTTCACACCCATCTCTAAAACATTTCTCCAAGCAAAAGGGTTTAAATTGGACACACAGTTTCAAAAGCAAATTTGTTTTTATGCATTTTTTTTCATACATGTTAACAGATTATCTTAGATTATGAAGTAGGTTTATATAAAGTAGTGCTTTGAATTTTGCCTCTTATGAAAAGGATAAAACGAATAATTATCACTGCAAAACATTAAAAGGACAACCCATTGTTAAAAACGCAACATCTGAATTTGATTCAGAGGCAAAATGTGCTTGGATGGTAAAAATAACTGAGATACGACTGCTGTGCCTGTGGTTATTAGAGCAGAAGAATCGTGAGAGCAGAGCATGTAGCTACAGCGCACATTCACTGAATGTGTTATATCCTCTTAAAAAGACATCAGAAACAAGTATTCTATAAAACTACATTTAAATTTGATGAAAATAAAACATATCTATTTGCAGATTTCAGAAGTCAAAATGTTCACGCAAAATCCCTTGCGCAAAACTGCAAATGATGCCATACAACTGTGTTTCCATGTGTCTTCCATTTTCATGTTGTGCACATTTATGAGAGATTACCTGGATTTATCAAAGTATTTCCCAGTGTAAGCCATTCCACAGGCCACACCAAGACCCTGCCCCAGTGATCCAGTGGCTACATCTACAAATTGTTGCTTCTGAAATGCACAGAAATCATGAGCGTTATCAGGAAGCAGATTAGTCGTTGATTCATTTTTTGTGCTTAGTGAGATAATCTCTCAGGGGTGGTACAGTATGTGACAGCTTACAGGGGTTGGGTGGCCCTCCAGGGTAGAGTCAACCTGGCACAAACTGAGTAGGTCGCTCTCTTTCAGGAAACCTGTTTCAACCCACATGGAGTACAAAGCAGGAGCAGCATGACCCTGAGAAAGACAAAAAACAGTAATGGTAATTGAAAATGTCCCATGCACACACATACACACACACACACAAATATGAAGGGCGATCTCCATACCAGTGTGAGGCTCACTAGTGCTCACCTTGGACAAGATGAAGCGGTCGTTGTTGAAGTTCCTCGGGTCTTCGGGGCGGTACTTCATGGTGTGGAAGAAAAGCACAGACATGATCTCTGCCACGCTGCAGCATGATGTCGGGTGTCTGTACAACAGAGAAGAAGATGTCACCCAAAAATACCAACACAAAGGCAAACAAAGTTTGATCAAACATCACATCTATACCAACAGCATGATATAACAGAGAGCGGCTTTAATTGCAGTGGTGATGAGGGCTTAACTGCAAATTTGTTTTGAAATGAAAATATCTTTTATTTTGACTTCATGAAGAGACATTAAACTGATCTGAACCACTACTTCCAGTTCTGTGGAATCTTATCATGGTTATCATTAGTTGCTGTTTTTTGCCCTTTTTTTCCATTACAGATGGGTAATTGAAACTTTTAGAATTTTAGAATTTTAGTGTGTGTGTTTATTTCTCCCGCCACTAGGTCATGACTGAATTATTTCAATGAAGAGATAGGTGCCAGTAAATTGCTTCATTCTGTGTGTAAGTGTAAGCAAATAAATTAGTTTCAAAACCATATTTTGCTTTGAAAATAGAAATAGAAATAACTGCTTTGCTAATCTCTGTTAAAACAGAGAATAACTGCTTTATTGTCAAATCTGCTCTGAGAAACCTCCATCAAAGCCCCAAAGAAATATTTTGGCTAATCATTGCAAAATTAAAATCATTCTACCATTGAAAATGATGTGACTGCAGCTACCTCGCAATACTTTGTCTCCACATATAATTCACCTACTGCACATGGAAGCCTATTGTGTCGGACACTGCACAGGAGTATACTGTCTTTCCTATATCAGAAGTTAGATACAATATTTATTCTATA
This sequence comes from Atherina boyeri, assembly GCA_029874935.1. Classification (NCBI taxonomy): domain Eukaryota; kingdom Metazoa; phylum Chordata; class Actinopteri; order Atheriniformes; family Atherinidae; genus Atherina; species Atherina boyeri. Next base: position 2,256 of record JAPMNP010684091.1, on the reverse strand, counting down.
CCAAAGGAAAGGAAATGTACAACTTAAAAAAAGTAGTTATCAAAAAAAGAATTACATCTACCATATATGGGAGGTAATTCCCATTTTTAAAAAAGTGTTTCAAAAATGGGAAAAAATACCAAAATATGCAAAAGAAAAATGTATTTGCATTGCATGCTTGTAGTAATTTGAGGGTAATGTTCAATTATTCAATACCCTCAAAGCTATTATTCTGTACCAATTTGCATTTTTAAATCAGTTTAAATGTTAACCAATCAGACTAAGAAAGGAATTGTATGATATGATTATTTTCATTTGAAAAAATGAAAATAATCAGGATTAAAGAAAAAAAGCTTTTGATATTTAATTTTTTTTTGTCAATAGACCAAAGGAATAGCACAAAGGCAGAACACATTGTTCCTTTGGCCCTTCACTTGCTTTTGTGTGTGACTGAGTGAATCTGTGTGCTTAGTTCAGTAGATGTGAATGTGTTGGTGTTTATCTTTGCATGTTAAAAAGTAGAAATTAAATTTGCATCATGTTATGCCCCTTATTCAAGATTTTTCTTACACATCCAGTTGATTCAGTCTAACAGTGAAGCTCAAGTGTGAAAAATAAGTTGATTTGTCTCACCCGCTGCCCGCTGCAGTCGTCGCCTTGATGGAGTTGATTCGGAGGCGGTTGGCGATGTTCCTCAGTGCCTGCACTGTCTGTTGATCAGGTTTGTGATAATCCTCCATGAAGGCAAAATATTTAGTTCGGCAGCACCAGAAAAGTGGAACAGCAACAGTCCTGTGATGAGTTTGTGTGTTTTAAATAAGTGTGTGTGCGTGTGTATGTGATAGAAGGTTGCCAAAGAGCAGCACCTGTAAATGTGTGTAAGAGAGGCAGATGCAGAGGGAAAGAGAGGACGAGAACAGAAGAGAGGCTGGATTTATCCGAAAGGGCACGGAGACACAGATGCACAAACACACACACATGCACACACACGCGCGCTGAGGATGGGGGACGGTGTGACGTGGGATGGGTGTTGCTGCTAAAATATGATGACTGGAATTCTATTGGCTACCGAGTATTTGTGATGTTGGATGGGTGGAGGGTAAATTTGAAGCAGCTCAGCCTAATTCACTGTGGCTTTACTGTCAAAACTAATCATTCAAATATGATGGTTGATCCTTCTTTGTTGTTTATTTAAACCAAGCAACCTATTGTAATTGCAAAAGCCTGTGTTTCAACATGCCAGATTAGGAAAAGGATGAGTTAACATGAGTTAAGAATTGAACAGTTAAAGGAAATCAGGTGAAGACATAAATCAAATCAGTTGCAGAGAATATAAATCCTGTAAGAGAAATAAAATGTCCATCATCAGCAAAATGCTAGTCCCAAGATAATCGTATCTTCTTCATAGAAACAAAAAAGTAGAGCACATGCTGGGCACTTTGGAGTAGTAGGAAAACAAAACAAACAAAAGAAGAAAAAAAATCATGGCAACAAATAAAATAAGTCTATCAGAATAGGGGCACCCCTCTCTATGATGCAGAATCTCATGAAGACGAATTTCTTCTGAGAACATGTCCTCTGCTAACACTTCTATCTTTGTACCTGTTCTTCCTTTTTTTAATCAGTATTTCAGCATATTTTGCTCTTAATGCACCATTTTAAAATCATTATGTTATTCTAAATATTTCTTGATGAGCCATAAATGAACATGAATCTTGTCTTTGGTATCTTTTGTTCGGGCTAGACTCGTCCATGTCATCTCTATATCTCTATGTATGTCTAATTTGGCTTTTTCTGACTTTATACCATTTATTTTATTTCTTTTTAAATTGTATTTTTAATGTACTTTTTTTTGCTTCTTCTGCACCCCACTGTAACGCTTTTAATGTTTTACTGTATGTAAAGCACTTTGAATTGTCTTGAACATATGTGCTATATGGAAGCGTAGGGCCGCCCATATTAAAAAAATGAGACCTTATCCCGTTATGACGTTTTAGTTTATTGTAAAAACGAGAAACATAAAATGTAATAACATAAAGTTAACATGGCAGATGACTCTTCTTTTACAATAAAACCGTAATATGAAGTGAAGGAGCGCCCAGGTGGGATTTTAACCCCAGCCTCCTGAGTGAGAGTCGAGCGCGCTAACCATCATAACAAAAAAAAATTATGTGAAATAGTCAGGATACTTTAATTGCAGGCACACGTACAGGACCATGTTAAAACATGATTTATTTCACGTTTTTACAATAAACTATCACGTTATAAAGTGAAGCA